>JAGGNH010000177.1:0-81050 GCA_026586065.1 Dioscorea zingiberensis
TAACTTCCGCAAACGATGATTCCAACATGTTTCTCTAAAGCGGAATTTTAAGGCAATGATTTAGTGAGCAAGCTCGCCATTAATCGCCCCTCCAGTGATTGAACCTAGTTCACTTTTGATCCTCGGCGGAGAGTCCTCGTTGTTGCCGATTATTATGCTTAGTGTTGTCGCTTTTGATGTAGCCTTGCTTCCATTTGTTCAAAACAAGCAAAAGCATTATCCTATATCGCCATAAGAGGCTCATTCCCGTGCGTGGACTTCAAACCACAATTGTTCTAATACATTCGCGTAACTATGGATCCAATCCATATATTATTCACTTAACCAACTCTCAAGTGAAAGAAAGCAACAATCTTTGCATTGTTAGAATATAGCTTATTAGTGGTCTATTCTCGAGACCTCCAAGATATCATCACTGGCCTTTACCTTATGGTGAACACCTTAAGAAGTTTGGGAATGGGACCTTTCGTGTGGAGTCGAGAGATACCCAACGTAGTCGAAAGACCTTCCCAAAAACACATGTCGCTTTTGAGGATAGGATGAGGTGACGCCAGTTGTTAGTGTCAAGGCTGCCTCCGGTGTGTGTGATGGGTCCAGATCCATCATATCTCTCAGAAGGGATAGAACAATGTGCCTCCCAGATAATAATCAACGTGCATTTGCATCTCAAAAGTACCAAAAAGATATCTTTACACTAATCCAAATGGCGTCAGCGTTTGGTGCAGAGCCATAACTTAGGCTAACAAGTTCCTCACCCTGTGAAATGAGATGTCAGTTCTTGTTGCGGTGCATTGAGCTAAGTACAATAATGCTCTATTGACTACTTAAGTAACACATTACTTCTGCCTCTAGCACATCTTTCAAGCTATCATCTTTCTGGACGTAAGAGGATCATTTTCACGCATCAAGACTCACGTCGACGCATCATGGGGGTGCTTTGAAGGTTTGACCTTGTCAAAATGCCTAAGCATCTATCAACACGATGCTCAAGTTCCAAAACCGGTGACATAATCGTGTTCTCCCAAAATCCTTCATCATCTCAAACTCGCAGATTTCAAGTGTTCAGCTGTTTCCCCTTAACTCCCCTTTTTAAGTGTTACCCTAAATGAAGATCATGTCCAACATGAACTCGCGATAGAATCCAAACTTGTTATGGAAACGGCTGGCAGTATCCCTTCCCAATCAAGTAATCACTTTCGAGTGAAGCCGCTTTCAATCTTATTGTAAACGCCACTCTCTGCGGGTTCAGAGCCATTACTTTGATTTGGGTAAAATGAAGTTCCACGCCATGAACCTTCATAGTGTATATTCCGTGCATCTAGATCCCCATAGTAGATATGTAGTGACCACATTCTTAGAATCGCATTTCGATCAGCTTATTCTAAACTACCAAACTCTATTGTGGTAAAGTGGAGTGCGCTGGACATCCATTACGAGAATATGTCTCATCGTGAGTTAATTCTAGGGCTTTTATGAGAATCCTTATGCCTATAAGGCGAGATTGCCATCTCTTTTTCTCATCACGCTTTCTAACGTAAGACCCATTAGTCAATAGGTTTTATGTCGAGGTGTTGGCATCAGCTGGCTCAAAAACCTTCCTCTTCGTTAGAGAATCCAACTTAACCTCGATCACATCTTTCCATTAAGGCCAAATTTTTTACGCTGGTATTCATTCATCAACTGAGCGGGTTCGACATCATCTGACTCAACAAACTCATGCGCGAACTACATCATCAATTATGATGAAGTTTCTATCCCACGCCTCATGTACACTAGTGTAATTTTCATAGAGCTCTATATTCTCGAATAGGTTCCGACATTGCAGGCGTCCCCCAACGCATAACCATAATCCGAAGATTCTCATGAGATGCATTTTGAGTGTCGATGATCCAAGGATTGGTTTGTGCCAAAGTATCATTCAACCCACGCCTCCCATGCATCCTAGCCGGGCCATGGCCTATAACGCCAGAGTGCCACTCTCTTTGGCGCTGGCTCCATGCCTACCTCCCGCGTGGTGGCGCCACGCCCTCTCTTAGGGACGCCCTTCCTTGCGTGCATTTTACAAGAGATGTGATCTCGCCACTTTTAACAGGATCGAGATGACACATAAGGGGACAAAGCTACAACAAATCCTATCGCTCTTTCGTTGAACATCCGTGTTCTTTTCTCCCCTAATGACGGGAAGACTGTTTCATCAAAGTGACAACTCTGCAAATCTAGCTGTTAGGGAGATTTCCTGCAAGGGCATTAAGTGGCTGACGCATTTTTAGAGTCTCAAATCCAACGAGTTGCCCATCTCGTCCTGTATGACCCATCATAGAGCCGTGGCAGCGCTAATTGGCACATAAAATGGCACACTCAAAAGATGCGTAAGTATGATACTTGTATCCTGGGCCAAATACTAGCCGTAACGCCAGAGGTAGATTGAGTGGCTGGGTGGTCAGAGACAAATTAGCATAGCTGCATGCTTATATTGCATCACCCCAAGCGGATATAAGGAGATTGGTGCGCATTATCAATTTCACTACCATCGTAGTCGCTTTCCGCGAGACCATTTGGGTGTGTACATGGGAATATGATGTCCAACATCACCCTGATATGCAATGACCATCTAAAGTCTTCAATGTAAACTCTCTAGCAATGTCAAATCCAATTGACTGAATAGGATGATCCGGGAGTGAGCCCGCTGTCATATGATATGTGCTAGGAGTGTAGTATACGCAGCATTACAAGTGGACAATGGCACAACACGTGACCAGCCTTTGTTTTGATTGTCAACCAACATCATGAGATATTTAATCCGCAGGTTGGTTGAATCAAATTCACGTAATCCCTCGATTCTAAGTGTAAGAACAGAATGGGTATTTTCATATCCTTTGCATAGGACGGTCTCAGCCTAATTTCCCTAAAGAACATGCTTTGTAAATGAACGCAGAGGCTTTAGAAGCAACCAATGAGGATTTTGTTGGGCCTCGAAAGGCCTCAAACGCTTATTTGAAGCTAAAGTTGGTGATTGCAGCGATCACCTAGGTAGCGCCATCACTATGATGGACGCCATCCATGGCGCCATGGATAGTGGACTGTACAGCCTCTAGGCTGGTGGTGAACTACGGCCGGCAGCAGCCAAGGCGGTCACACTTAGTCTAGAATCAACTTTTGATTCATGCTTCGCTTCGCCGAAAGAATAGATGTCCGTGCTGAAGTCTTTAGTAGACGGATCATCAATCATGACTAGGATGACTTCATCCCGTCGCGCGACAAAAGCCAATACGTAGTTAAATCTAAGAGATCTTCTCTCATAACTTTATTGGATTTAATAGGCTCGAATAGTGACATGTAGGTCCACTAGAGGAGACACATAAACTTCTCTAAGATGCGATTTGTTCGCAATCATTAGAGATATTGCACATGAACTCATTTTGTTCTCTACATGCGCTGCATGAAATCCGCTGGCTATTCATAGGTGCTGATTTGCCCTAGGAGCGAGAGATTTTCTCAGGATGCGAATCAGTGGTGCCATTTCAAGGGAACTTGGGCTATTCCATGTCTTGAATTAATAATGATGACCTAGCCATCGTAGTCACAAAGTAATATGCTCAGAATCAAAATTGAGTCATAATGAAAAGAACTTGAAATTTTATTCATAATCCAACGAGTACATCATTGTAGGGTGGGCTGCCCTAGCCTCGGTCCAGCTTAGGTTTTTTTCTTAAAAAAATTATTTAATACAATTTTTTTGAAGGCCTCGTTTGATGATTCTTTTCTATTTTAACTAGCCTTTAGGCCTCCGCCACCAATATACTTACAAAATTACACTCAAAACTAGGAAATTAGAAATCAAGGCTACTGGAGCCTCTCAATATGGAAAAATCAAGGCCATTGGAGCCATTTTGATATGGAAAGAAAAGCTAAAAACATTGTCTAGAACTCATATCCTCTAAATAGTTGGAAAGTTTTGATAATTGGTTCTGATGCCCGCAGTGAGACTTAAAATGCTTTTAGCCCAAATACATTAGACAAAAAAGTTGATAACGACATGCTTCAAGGGCTATAAGCACAAATAATTAGAGGGAAACATTACCTCATAAACTTCCTTTGCAAAAGTCTGAGCACCCAATTCCAAACCATCCACCACACCATTCTTCCCCAATCTCACCGCAAACAGAAATTAACAATCAAGAATCACTATAAATCTAAATCCTAAATCAATAACAAATCAATCAAAACAGATACATACTAGCAAAATTGCAAAGAGTTTAGCTAAAAATTGCATAAATTAATACTAGCAAGGATGGGAACCAAAAACAAGACCTGTTATACAAGTGTACTTATCCTGCTTTGATATGTGAGGAAATAAAACAAAGAACAAGTGCATCACTTAACCTCTAAACAGGTCATGTTGAAGCTTGAATAGGCAAATTATAAGGATAATTAATATTCTCGTGGAACATATGAACCAAACAGAGGTTCATGTTGCCCCTAAGTTATAGCTTGGAATCCTTGAGATATATGATGGGGAATATGGACATTGATATCATGGCAGAGGATCTCAACTGTTGAGAAAACAAAAGAATGTTAATAAGGGTAGTCATAATGGAACTATTCCATTAAGTTGAGCCTCGAGATGAATATGCATAATATGAGGGCCGTGATGATGAACTATTGTGAATGTACTCATCTACAATTCAAAGAAAAACAAAAGAGTAACCCAGCAAGCTCCTCGTGATTTCTAAAATTCTAAAAAGCAATTCATTTTCATGTTCAACAAATACATCATAAGTAACCCAAATAAAGCACCGGAGTGAGAGTAGTATTTACCCAAAAGTGGTAGCCCAACTGCGGCATCAACCAAAAACTTACCTTATCCCATGATCCCCGGCCTTGTACACAATCAATGGCCATCCAATCCCCATAAATGCAAAAAAACACAAAATTAGCAGATTTAGATCTACAATCTAATCCAATTATAGAATACATGCCCTAAAATGAAAAACAACACCAAAATGCAATCATCAGATCGTAATCTAATCCATTATACCGAGATGAATATGCATAATATATAAGGAAAAAAAAAAGGAGGAGGAAGGATCGAATACATACCGAGTCCAGATCACGAACAACCTTGGGCCATTTGACGAATCAGATGGATATCTCTTCCAAGCAATGTCTCGAGCAATGGGTTAATCGGGTTTTCCTAACAAGCCACTACCACAATCGCTGAAACCAATCGCAACATAATAAATCCTAAATAAACATTAAAATTGAAAAGAATCATCACAAAAGATATAAAAGGGGCATAGAGTTACCACTTACCGATTTTATTCTCAATCGAAGCTTTACACCTTGGGCCATTTGACCCTTTGCTACCTTAAGCCTTATCTACCGATTCTTCACTACTAGATCATGAACAAGCTCATCCATTCCTTTGCCATGAAATTCATACCAACACAAAATCAAGAGAAACCTGCAACAAAAATTGAACCCAAATCATTAAAAATGAGAAATTTGAAACCGAAATGGGTTCATACTAGCACCTCAACATCGCCATCAAGAATCTCTTGCTGAAAATCCTTCAGGGTCCTTGCTGCCGATCGCGTAATAATAAACCGGTACGTTTCTCCTTCACAAGCCCCGCCAGATCCTTGGCCATCGACCGTCTTCATGATCTTGGCCATATCGACGGTACGGTTTGATGCTCTTGCGGTGCGATTCTACCCTCGAGACTTAGAGAGCCTTAATGACTAGAGAGCGTAGAGAAGAAAGAGGCGAGAGAAGAAACCTAAAATGAAATGTTCGCGAAAGGCCGAAAGTGAAAACCATTTATATTATGGCCGCTTTAGGGTTCAGAACCAAAACGACGCCGTTTTGTCAAATGTGAACAGTGTTTCGGGTTTTCGGTTCGATTCGCTTTTCATCGAAATCGAAAACCAAACCAACTATAATCTGCTTAGTTCCGGCTTTTTCGGCGGTTTTGTTCCTACGGCCGGTTCGATCAAGGTGCAGCTTTTTCACGGTTTTCGGTTTCACGATTTGCCCACCCCCTACATCATTGTCTCTTAACCATTAGGAGAATCTAATCCAAAATGCTAGCTAATGCAAAACAAAGGTAGTAGCTTGACTTCTTTTCAGAACTCCAAAATAAATAAATACTTCATCGGGTGAGCAGAGAGGATGCTCTGCGGAAAAAGCTCGCTTTTAAGTACCACTTATTTCAAAACCTTCCTAGACCCCTCATACTCATTTTGGATGAGCCTATGTGAAGAAAAAACTAAACCAATGGCATTTACTACAAAAGAATATGGCAATTGCCTATGACATCTCTTGGAAAAATAAAGACTTAAAATGTAATTGGCATCTATTGATCCCAAATGGAGTTATGTAGTCTTTTAACCCTTTACTCTAGATCATCTTCTTGATCTTCTTGTTCCACATAATGAGCTTTTCTGCTTCCACAATATGCTTTGTAGACGGTGACAATTTCTTCACGAAGCTCTACAAATGTGTGCCCAATGACCTAATACTCCACATCGAGAACATGCATCTCTTTGCTCGGACTCCATTGATTGAGGCGCTTTGAAAGTGTCATTTAGATGGCTCTTAGTGTTGGTGGCACCACCAACATGGCCAAAAGGCGCTGCCTCCCTCTCTCTCTTTCCACGTTGACCTCTTCGTTCCGTGTTCACCTATTTTTGGCGGTTACCTTCCCAAGTAGAGAGCGATTATATGGACCAAAACGCCCGTAGTATCCCTAAGATTAGGGTTTTAAGCTTCTTGGCGCCCTCTCTTAGGGCGCCACTATAATTGGATTCCTAATATGCTATGTTTCCACGGATATGGAATTATAGTTCTTCACAAGGATGTTGTCATGCTTTTCAAATGACATTCATAGCTCCAATAAGCTCATGAAACCTTGTGATCCGGCAATAACATCGATTCGATAGTTCTTAGCAACCATCAATGCAGATGGGGAAGGTAGAGAGAGTCTTCTCAATCAACATCGCATTTGTGATATCTTTACCACATAATTCCATTAAAGATTTAATGTGAAGTGCTTCCTGGAGTTGTAGTTAAGAACTCGACTTGAAATCACGCGAGGCTGAGGAGGCTATGCCATCTCACTTCTAGGTCAGCAGTGGAGTCACAGACGTTGTCAAATCTTTCTTCGAAAGTGAGACCCACAACCTTCTCGGGTCTTCTTCATTCATATACTGTATTGGAGCCGAATCATCCATATGATGAGTCATTAGGATGATGGCTTTCGCCTTATTTGCCTCTAAGGTTGCTCTATTTGCTTCCAAAGCTTGAGCTTGCTCAACCGCTTAGCACGCGTCTTGGCTAGGCTAGAGAATCATATCCGAGGATTCCATCGGCCTTGAGATGCCGGGCGGACATCACTGAACCCACCTGTGATATCCGTGAGCCAGCTTGTTCTCAATGGAGCAAAGTCCAATTTGTTCGTGTTACTCATCCTCGAAGAGAACAAGAAAAGAGTTAGTTTGGACGGGAAAAGCTACCAATAAAAACATATAAAATTTCGAAAGCGTAATCGCCTTCCAAGAAATTCAATTCCAAGAGAGGTATTGGATTAGATCGAAACAATGGCGTGAAGTGGTCAATCATAAATTCTCTACAAACTCTAATTTTGGAGATCTCAACAAGCTCCAAGCTTGGAGTCATGCATGAACCCCCACAGTTCGGCTTAATTAGGTCTCCCCTATGATGAAGAAAGGGGGTAGAAGAAGGGAGTTTGCAAGTCCCTCGAGAAAGAAGAAGAGAAATTGAATAAAAACTCAAAAAGGGAACTTTTAGTAAAAAATACCTCGAAATAGGTTGGCCGGAAAAATTTGGAAAAAGTGGAAAGAAAAATGCCCGGAAAGTCGCCGGAGCTGGCCGACGTGGCGGCGATGTGTATGGAGCTGTTAGCCGGCGCTTGGCGACGCCGACCGGACGCTGACGTGATAGGTTTAGGCTTGGTAGGCTTTCTTAGCTTCTCGCTTGGGCATTTATCTTTCTCGCTTCCCGAGCCGCTGACTTCTTCCTCGCAAGCGCCGCAACCCCTTTTTTTTTTTTTCTGGGCCGCATACATGCACGTGGGCCTGCTTTCCCTTTCCTTTTTTCTTCTCTTTTTACTGCGGTTTTCTTGCAGTAGGGTTTAGCTATACGGATTGATATCTTCCTAGACCGGTTTTGGGCCTATTTCTTCCTGTTCTCTGAATCGTTGGTTTTGGATAGCTTCCTCGCTGGAAAAATTTGGTAGAAATTGGAGGTCCTAAGGTGGTGGAACTCCGGTGGAGTATTTGTTGGTGGGTGATTTAGAGATTCCGCGGGGCCGGTTCGATAAGTTTCCTGACCCGAAGTTCTGAAGTGGTCATGCACACTGCCTCTGGATTCTTGGGGTCGAGGGCTTCAAGTTGTGTGTATGAGGCAGAAAAGTTATCAAGGTTTTGTATTCGATTTAGGGTTTTGGCTATTAGGTTTTAGGGTTAGGACGTCGTCGATAACGTGTTTAAGGACAATCTGAAATTGGGAGATAATTGAGTCGCGGCTTTCATTGATAATAGAGGCCTCTTTATATAGAGGATTACAAGAAATAGAATCAGAGTTGTACAAGGAAAGATAATCGCATACAATTTATCGGATATCTATGAATATCTCTAATTCAAACCCTATTACAACTAGGTCAAGTAACCTAGAGTTTGGGCCGACACATATTACCGATTTACTTGAACAAAATGTGATTTTTAGTTATTTTTAAAAAGAAATGAAAGATTTTTTCACCTTTGATGAGTTAGAAGAAATCATCATGAGGACACACTCCAAGTAGCTAGGTGGGCTTAAAAAGTGAATGACCATTCTCATTGGAAATTATCAAAACAAGTTCATCAAAGATTCAAAGACAAAACATTTTTTGGAGAATGAAAGCAAGAAGTTTGGATATCTTTATTCAAACAAGCAGTCAGTCAAGTACCAACATTGCTATAGAACGCTTCGTTTACTAAGTTTGGACACAACAATAGTTTTCGTAACAATTTGTTCCTACAACCTTACCAAAACTTGGAAGTGGAAGCAAATTTTTAGTGGAGAAACCGCCATATCGATAATAAGTTACTTTGGGCTTACGAGAGTACAGGGTTCACATTGAGCAAACCCCTTCTTAAAAATTCGCTGCACATGTGAAATTCAATTTTAGTTTTGTAATAACTTGCATTAACTGATGCCAGTCCCTGCATGTGGCCATTCGGAATCGCTCGCCAGTTCGGGCATGTGGTTTTGGGATCGATGTTATTCTTTAGCGGTGGGGAGGATTCAACGCGTCGCCGTGGTCTGGTGTGGGCCGGTGGTGCGACTTCGTGGGGTACATATGAACGTTAGAGCTTACATGGCCTTCTCCCAATCTTGGATGGTTCTTTGGGCCCTGGGTTTTAGGAATTGTGCCCAACTTAGGCAGTTATGCTTATTGCTTTTAATTATTTTGTTTTGTTAGTAATTGTTTATTTACTGTTTTCAATATAAGGAGATGTGGGCGTTGTCCCGGTATTGGCACCTTATGCGTGTCTTGATTTGTCTTAGTTAGGTGGCGAAGTTCCTTGCTTTGTCAAATGGTCGCAAACCTCCCAGTGGCGTGATGATGAAGAGTGTCGCCAGAGTAGATTCCGTACGGCAACATAGTAGGAAAAGCCGTGCTATTTGTTATGATGCTTCTCCATTGTAGAGTTAACTTTCCGCTATGTCACCGCTTTGTCAAAGCAAATAGAGTTGCCAGGCGATGCACTCTTTGCCTAGCGGTGCATGTTAGAATACATTACATATTGTATACAGGGGTTGGCTCTATGTCCCCCTTGTATTCTATGGTTTCATTAATCAAGGCTTGAGGGCAGCCGCGACCGCCCTCCTTAAAAAAAAAAAAAAAAAATAATAGTAATACTAGATGGTGGTGCAACCTTTGGCAATTCAAATGTCAGACTCCCTAGTTTCGCTAAGCTTCATGAGGCTATGATAGGGAGACACCTTCTATAGCCAATATTAGCGTCCCTGGTTTTCAAGTCCAGCCATTTCTTTCACCACATCTCATTATTTTATTGTACTAATTACAAATTTTTTAAAATAATTTTTTCTTATATTATCAATGAGCTAGGATGGAGGACCACTAAAATGAGGGATTAATTGAAGACTTTCTAATCAGCGGTTTGTAGAGACCTACTTTTCAATTACATTACGGCAAATCAACCGTTAAATGTTTATGTATGCATGAGTAGATCATTTCTGAAAATTTTTCTTCCAAATTGCTAATCGTTAAAGATGCTTGAATTAGATCAAATCAATTTCTGAATCAAATCACATCTGCCAAACATGAACCTGCTCATGTTCATAAGCGATAAATCCACGATTATATGAAAGTCTTAAGAGAAATTTTATTAACACATCCGTAAATACTTTTTTTTTTTTGAGTGGAAGACATCAATAGAACCAACACACACACCCATGCAGTGTATCCCAGCATAGCCAACTAATCAACTGTGCACAGGAATACCCAACCATTGAGTGTTTTAACTGAACCTTAGGGTCCCTCGTAAATCCGGGCCACGGGATGGAGTCAGTGATTCAACTCTAGACCTGGGGGTTCCGTGACTAGGCAGCTAGACCAACACACACCACACCACGTGGTTACATCCCTAAATACTTAATACACATTCTAATTTTTTTACATTTACAATCAGATTATATGGGTAAATGAAATGACTGAAAAAAGACATTCATATTAGAAAAGGAACTATAATTGGAATATGTTTAATAGCTTTTTAATATTGTTATAAATTCAAGTTGAAATCTTTTGGTCATGAGTTCATGACAAGCTTGATTATTAGCAATTATGCATTACAAAATTCTTATGATCGTTCATATATTGTTTCTTGGTAATTAATAGAAAGAAAATAAAACCTAGTATGATATATATAAACCCTAAGGCCCCGTTTGTTTAGCAAGAATGTCAATGTAATACCCGAAAATTCAATTTAATTTCCATGACATTTTGGAAATGATTTAGTGGTCGTGGAGAAAGTCTGGCTTGGAGGAGTGGTGAAATTGGATTGAGCGATTTTATTTCAAAAACGTGACGTTATTTAGGGGCTCACGAAAGTTGACTTTTTATACTTAGGGAATTTGGGAAAACTTCCTTCCTTCATGAAAGTTGTTGTAGATCTCGCCGATACGATGCGTGCATATCACGGAAGGCGAACGCAAAATGATCGGAGTTCGTATGAATTGCTAGTTATGATTTTTGAAAAAGTTTCCAAATTAGTATAAAGCTTCCTTTTTGGGAAATTTTAAAAAAGCGAAAATCGGGTTTCAAAAATAGGAAACCGCTCGGCTTTTACCGCTCTCTCACCGAGCCTCCATTCGGCCACCAAACTCGGCCGCGGCGAGGTTCTCCACCCTCCGCCACCAATGGCGCCAAACCACCTCCCTTACCTTACGCCTGGCCGACGGCTACCGCTGGGCGTGAGTGTTTCGCACCGAACGGCCACAAATCCGGCGGTCGGGTACGCAACCTTTGAACCAAAAATGGTCAACCTCGGTTTTCTCCTAGCTCCGGCCACCACAACCCAAGATCCATAGCTCCATGAACTCGCTTCAACCTGATGATCATCATCCCGTAAGGATCGCGACCCTGGTGGCCGGATTCACGCGTTAAATCGGAGCTCGTAGGTTTTAAATCGGAAACCACCTTCAAATCCGGATATCTCGAGCTACAGACCATCATTTTCTTGTGATTCTTGAGCTGGTGAACTCAGATTAAAGTTCTGAACAACTTTCATGAAGGGATCGGCTTAAGGTGAAATTGAAGTTTTTCGCCGAATTCAAAAGTCGCTACGGATTACGGAAATTTTCTCCTACCACCGCTACTTCGATCAAGATATCTCTAGGCTGTAGGAAGCTTCGCTTTGAGTGATTCTTGAACCAGTGAGTTCGTCTTTAAGTTCTGAACAACTCTCCTGAAGGAATCGGCCGTAAAGGAGGACATTTTACGCTGATCGGGCTTCACGCGGTTTTACTGCAAATTCTCGGGTTTTCGGAAAAATTCCGCCACCTCGACTGCTTTTTAGGTAATTTTAACCACTTCCGGTCATTTTCAGCTTACATGGTAGTTATGAAAGTTGTTAAGCATGATGAGAGGAAGAAGAGCGTAGCCCGCCCCACACCATTGGTGGTGGTCGGCGCTACGCCAAGCACTAACCTCGCGCCATTTCCGCCACCTCCGGGGTCAAAAAATATGGTTTCTATACATTTTTAGATCCTATATTTCAATACGATCATTTCGATATATTATCACGCAATTTTTGGATATACATATGATTAAGTTATGAATTCTTAAGTTTCATCGATTTCGATCGTTAGATTTGTGATCTGTGAAGTTAGGACCGTCAGGATGGACTTGTAGTTTTGATATGATGATCTTATGACTGTCCCAGTGACTTTGTGGAGTCATGGGCTAAGATCCGACCGCTGGATCTTCGTGATAAATGCAAAAGCAAAGGATTAGGGAGGCCGATTCGTGAGGAGCCAATCCGTCAGGATTTTCGTGATAAATTTGTGGAGATGTTTGTAAGGGGCGGATTCCAGGAAGGTCGACCACCGCTGGATCTTCGTGATGATTTTTGGAGGGTGATCCTAAAGGGCTATCCGTAAGGATCCCAGAGCCCGCTTGGATCATCATTTAATTTCGATCCGACCGGATTGGATTGTCGTTTGAATATGTTTTTGAGTTATTGGCTAAGTTAAGGTCATGTGTGATTAGGTGATTGTGACGGTCTCCCTTGGGTGAAACGATTTCGTGTGTATTGTGTGAATTGAAGACGCTAGCGTGGGAATATCGAGGTGAGTAAATGCACATGGTTCATTCCACAACCGAGAAATTCGGTGATTTTATTTAATTGGGAAATTGTGGAAATTGTTTTATGAAAATAAATATTTGTTTTAAATTATATGGACTTGATCGACTACGGTCCATAGGTAAGTAAAATGTATTTAAACTATAAAAATGAATTTCTAGATTTTATGGCATGTGAACTATAGTTGGTATTAGTGGTCACTCTTGTGTGGGTGACTACGATATATATATTTACGCGGAATATATATTGGATAGTGTGACATCGGGTGAAGTATTGATGTGATTTACTGAGTTATATTTTGAGCATTACCCTTTGGAATATGTGTGATTTATCTTAGATGTTGTGTTGTCTATGATAATGGGTAATTGAGTAAAGTGCTTATAGTTGAGTCGCTGAGATGAATTCAAATGAGGAGTCGAAAGTGAATTGAGGGAATGCAGTCATTCGTAAGGTGAACCTTGGCCCAGGTGACACTTTACGCATACGCTTAGAGCTCTAGTCCACCGCCATCATATCGCTTGGGGATAAACGAAGTTATCATATGCCCTTGGGTATGACATGACATATCTTGAATGGGGTGATTAATATTATAATTAATCATAAGCCTGTAAGTATGATATATAAATGGGGTGATTAATCCTAATTAATCATAAGCTCGTAAGTATAATATCTTTGCATGGGATGATTTATATAAATAAATCATAAGCCTTTGTGAGTATATATTGAGTAAAGCGGTTGTTTGTTTTTGAGTAGTCATGTTGAGAATGTGAGTTGATTGATGCTTGAAGTGACGCTGTACACTTCAATTACTATGCAAAGAAAATACTTGAGTTAAATTTATGCTTGAGTTGATTTGGTTACTTTAAATCGCAAGTAATCCTTTCATTTTACTCATACGAGCCAAAAGCTTACCGGGTTTGTGTTGTTGCAATCCCTGCATACACTATTCAAATTGTGTAGGTAATCCTACGGTGTCAGAGAATCGTGACTGTGATCGTAAGGGTTAGAGAGAATTTGTTTTAGTTTTACAGCAATTGTAATTGTGGAGGTGAGTTATGCCTCATTTGAGCCTTACAATATAATTTGGTGAGAGTGTGTCAGAATAAACAAATTTGAGATTTGGTTTATGTAATATCGAGCGATGTGAGGTGTGGTTGTTTTTGAGAAAAATTCAGGTTGTATTTATGTGAGTTGTATTAATTCATGTTTCGGATTTGAATCCTTTATTCAAAATTCGGGCGTGGCGGCTTTGGTATCGTGAGGCGTAAGGTACATATATTTGGTGATAATCAAGATTCTCCCGAGTGATGGCCGTCTGCTCAAGCGGATCCCCATCATATATACTTCTTGCACCGTATAATAATTGGGTATGTCTTTAGTATGGGGTCTAGATAGCGCATGTCCAGTAGGGCCGGTAGAGTTATCTTCTAAGTTGTATTAGAATAAGTTAGTTTCCGCTGAAGTTGTGATCTTCGGTGAATAGGAACCTCTCGGATTTAACTCGGTGAGTCGGTGAGGATTGTTTTATGGAAATGAAGTTCTTTCGTATGTTGAAGTGTTTGGATGAAGGACATGGTGTTGACCTATGCACGATCCAATGTGGATATAAGTATTAATCGATAGTAATTTTCCTTTTTAAGTTGGACGCATCTGGATGTTTTTGGATGGGATGTAATGCATTATCAAGGATTAGATATCTTGTTTTGTAAATCTAGATGTCTTAGTGGAGTTTGGTAATTGACTTGTGATACGTGTATAAAAGCTGCTTTGAGGTAACTATACTAATCTTGTGTGAGATTGGAGTTATTAGTATAAATTGAGAATCTATGAGCAGTTGGAAAGAGAATTGATCCTCACTAACTCAAGATGATAGGAGTGTGAGAGATTATGGGGTAGAATTCTCAAGACTATATTGATTTTGAGTGTAGTGATGTAATTTGGGAGATAACCTAGGTTACCTATAAGGAGGGTAGTAGAGTTTATTATCGATGTGAGGGAAAAGTATGGTACCTGTAGTAATAGCATCTATGGTGTGTGCTGGAGATTCTAAGAAAAGAAAAAGTTGTATGCAAAGCTTGGGAAGTGTTTAGCTTTATTATTCCTTGATTTTAGCTAGAGCTTTGTGTGACTTGATTTACAGATTCGCTTTGAGAGTGATTGTTGGGGATATATCTCTATATGATAGATTTTGTGTATGGTTTGACATATGGAAAGATTTATCTCTACCTTGTGATTAGGTTGATTGTGAAGAGACATTGTGTCGCATATATGAGCCGAGGTGATAATGTTGTTTTGCAACCCTAGGGGTGCTAGTGTTGTATTATCAATGCATTGGAACAGATGATGTTGTGAGAATAGGATTTTGAACGGGGTATAGTTAGGGTGAGATATTAGGTGCTTTACCAAATATTGATTGGTGAATCAAGATATGTCTTACGTAAGGTTGGAGACTAATCTAGAAAACTTCAAGGAATTACTAGAAGTACGAAAGTGCAGCCAGAGAGTGACTAATTTTGAAAGAGCAATGGAGTGACCAAGGTTCGATTCTTGGTGGCGCGTTGTTGGTTGTTTTTAAAGAAAAGACTACCACATACATTCAGCCTTATTACAAGTCAAAAGCAAAATAAAGTTATTGTCCAACTAAAGTTAAAATGCAGAAAAAGAAATACAATAACTAAAAAGATGAATTGTTTTTACTTCTTCCCCTTTGATTGGGAAAGCTCAGCAATCTCCTCCCTCGAGTTTGGTGACTTGATCATCGACTCTTCACCGCCCCGGGCGAGTCACTCATCGGGTTGAGTCAAGATCTTCCCAAGGAACATGAGGATGCCGTGCGCGGACGAGTGGCGTACCACCTTTGCCGGTTTTTTCGAGGAGGGTCCTTGTGGAGTGACGCGCAAAGAAGCTTCCTTGCAAGGAAACCCGGGAGGATGACATCGCATGTTATTGACCTCCCCGAAAGCAAGCTTGTTCATTCGGTATGGCAGCGGATCAAAGAGAGGTTCATGTCGTGGAGATGTAATCGATCATACATGTGGACTTCGCCAATCCTGGCCACCATAATACCATCACGCGGAGGGAGGAACGCGATGCATCACCGAGTCCCACAAGCTTTCCGTGGTGGCCACATGTGCCGGTGGAGCACGAGCTAGGGAGGAAGAGGACTCACGGGATGCGTACCGGGGAGAACTAAAGCGGCAGGGGAGGGGTATCAGCGCTCACGCCACGTATAGACGACGATGGTCTCCGTGATCTAAAGTGAGGCCAAAGCGTATGGGCCGCTGGATCTACCCTCTTCTAAAGAGAGAACACGGCGTTGATTGACGCCATGAAAGCGGTAATCTTGGTTCGAACCATGATGAAGGAGAAGGAATTTGAAATCGCACGCTTAGACAAAAACCGAGTAAAATCGGGAGGAGATAAAAAGGAGGTTTATATAGAGCACAAGATAGGGTTGAGAAAATGTGAGAATTGAAGAAGATGATGTTGAGTGTTTGAGAGATTGTTGTTAAAAGGATTGAAGTTGATGAAATAGGTGGTGGAGATTTGAGTTTATCTAATGGAAGAAGAGATTTGGAGTTATCGGATGGAAGAAGAGAATTGAGAGAGAATGGCTAAAACTCGGGAAATTTTTCTTTCTTTCTTTGGTGTGAATAGTCTCATCCCTAATGCAATGCACCTATTTATAGAACAAGGTGAGCAGATCTCCACCGTTGGATGGACGATCTCGTAGATTCAAACTACGCGTTGGATTAAAAAAGTCACAAAAACACAGGAAAAGTTGTTGGCGCTGGAGAGCGTGCGAGGGGGCCGAAGCGAATCTCGAGACGCAACATGTGGCGAAGCATACCGCCGAAAGGATCTGCTCGTGAAATCACTAAAGCGACGCAGGTCGTGGCACGTGGAGTGTACCGACAGATTTGTTTTTATTCTATAAACATGATAGAATAAATAAAAGGAGTTGCATGGAGAATAACGAAAGTCGCATTTGGTGCTCTAGTGGTTGAAGAGCAAAAGCTCTTATACAAGAGGTCAGGAGGTTGAACCTTGCCTCTCCCCTTTATTTTATTTATGTCGCCTATGACATAATAAATATAACGCGTGTGCATATATATTAATGAAAGCAGCTCTTTTGCTTCGCTGGTTGGGAGCAAAACCTTCGCGTGGTTCGAGGTGGCCTGAGCTTGAACCTTACCTCCTACAAATATTTTGGATCTCAAGATTTGCTCGATATACGGACGTATGCGGTATGCATACGCATATACTCATATCTCTGCATGCAGTATTCATAATCGATATACTGATGGCCTTATGATATACATATGGTATATGTACGGTATGTATCATTATGTAAAGTCGATCATTTGATATACCAAATCCAGTATGTACAACTTCATAACCGTAGCCGAAATTAATTGGTGGGCCGAGTTTCCAGCCCAAATGTTCTACCAATGTTAAGCCCAAATGGAAGCCCAATGTTCAGCCCAAATGGTCAGCCCAAATGGTGGCCGGTTCAAATGCTTAGCCCAAGGATTGGGCAAGCCCAAGCTATCATTAATCGGGAGTAAACGCGGGTTAGTGGACCCTCCCCAGGCCAGGCCTTACAAGAAGGCCAAGTGGCCCATGATGAATAAGAAGATGTTGTGGAGAGTGTTTAACCTTCTTTAAATTATGAGTGTAGTGAAGCATTGTTCTTTTTACACATTATTTGTGTGGTTAAAGTTTGACTAATAATTGTAGTTAAACTTTTGCCCGTGATTCTTGTTCGAATGGTTGTGGATGGTTGGTTGTGTGATGTATGCCTCATGGGTTGAGGAGATTGTGTGGGTTAGCCAAGGCTACACCTTATCGCGGATTTTGTTATGAGATGATATAACACTTGTTGAGTAGTGATACGTGACTCATTACTATTATGATTGAGTTTCTATGTGGTGATTTGTGAAGTGATGAATTGATTTGGGTTACCATTGAGATATGACCTTTGTGGTTAGAACTGAAGTATCAGACTGGGATAGTTCTCTGAGAGATTTCGTGGGAAGGAAGGAGGTTCGAGCTTGTGTAGGTGTGTGGAGTCACCATGACGATGGTAATACATCTTGTGAGTTGGAATCAGATATGAGATAGAGATTTTCCACGCTTGTTCGACGATGGCGTGCTAGAATTTGGGACGAAATTTCCTTTAAGGAAGGGTAGATTGTAATACCTAAAATTCAATTTAATTTCCGATGACATTTTGGAAAATGATTTCGTGGTCGCGGGAGAAAGTACGAAGCTTGGAGGAGTGGTGAAATTAGTTCGAGACGATTTTATTTCAAAACGACGTTATTTTAGGGGCTCACGAAAGTTGACTTTTTATACTTAGGGAATTTGGGAAAACTTCCTTCATGAAAGTTGTAGATCTCGTCCGATAATTTATCGCGTGCATATGCGAACGCAAAAATCGGAGTTCGTGATGAATTAGTTATGATTTTTGAAAAGTTTCCAAATTAGTATAAAGCTTCCTTTTTGGGAAATTTTAAAAACGAAAATCAGTTTCAAAATGGAAAAATGCCGGCCGCTCTCTCTCCCCGAGCCTCCATTCGCCACCAAACTTCGCCGCCGAGGAGTTCTCCACCCTCCGCCACCAATCGACGCCAAACCACCTCCCTTGCTTCGCCTGCGCCTCGGCTACCGCTAGGACGCGTGAGTGTTTCCACCCGAACGGCCACAAATCCGCAGACGGAGCCGCAACCTTGAACCAAAAATGAGTCAACCTCGGTTTCTCCCTAGCTCCGGCCACCACAACCCAAGATCCATAGCTCCATGAACTCGCCTCAACCGATGATCATCATCCCGGAAGGATCGCACCGGAGTGACCGGATTCACGCACGCCGAGCCTACGACCGGTTTTAAATCGGAAACCACCTTCAAATCCGGATATCTCGAGCTACAGACCATCATTTCTTGTGATTCTTGAGCTGGTGAACTCAGATTAAAGTTCTGAACAACTTTCATGAAGGGATCGGCTTCAGAAATTGAAGTTTTTACGCTTAATTCAAGTCACGGATTACGGAAATTTTCCTCGCCAACCGACGCTTTCGGATCAAGATATCTCTAGCTGTAGAGCTTCGCTTTGAGTGATTCTTGAACCAGTGAGTTCGTCTTTAAGTTCTGAACAACTCTCCGGCGAAGGAATCGGCGAAAGGAGGACATTTTTACGTTGATCTGAGCTTCACGCTTTACAAAAATTCTAAGCCGGTTTCGGAAAAATTCCGCCACCCTCACTGTTTAGGTGTAATTTCAACCACTGGTCATTTTCAGCTTACATGGTAGTTATGAAAGTTGTTAAGCATGATGAGAGGAAGAAGAGAGCTACCGGCCACCACATTGGTAGTGAGTGGCGGCTAGCTCCACTAACTCCGCGCCATTTCCCGCCACCTCCGGGGTCAAAAAATATGGTTTCTATACATTTTTAGATCCTATATTTCAATACGAATCATTTCATATATTATACGCCAATTTTTGGATATACGTATGATTAAGTTATGAATTCTAAGTTTCGATCGATTTCGATCGTTAGATTTTGTGATCTCAGTGAAGTTGTGGACCGTCGGATGGACTTGTAGTTTTGATATGATGATCTTATGACTGTCCCAGTGACTTTGTGTAAGGCGTCATGGGCTAAGATCCACCGCTGGATCTTCGTATAGTAAATGCAAAACACATTGATTAGGGAGGCGATTCGTGAGAACTCCGCCCAGTCGGATTTTCGTATAAATTTGTGGAGATGTTTGTAAGGACTATTCAGGAAGATCCGACCCGTTGGATCTTCGTGATGATTTTTGGAGGGTGATCCTAAGGGCTATCCGTAAGGATCCCACCCGTTGGATCATCATTTAATTTCGATCCACCGCTTGGATTGTCGCTTTGAATATGTTTTGAGTTATTGGCTAAGTTAAGGTCATGTGTGATTAGGGTGATTGACGCTCCCTGGGTGAGCGATTTCGTGTGTATTGTGTGAATTGAAGACGAAAGGGAATATCGAGGTGAGTAAATCGCACATGGTTCATTCCACTGAACCTAAATTCGTGATTTTATTTTAATTGGGAAATTGTGGAAATTGTTTTATGAAAATAAATATTTGTTTTAAATTATATGGACTTGATCGACTACGTCCATAGGTAAGTAAAATGTATTTAAACTATAAAATGAATTTCTAGATTTTTATGGCATGTGAACTATAGTTGAGAGTATTAGTGGTCACTCTTGTGTGGGTGACTACGTGATATATATATTTACGTGGAATATATATTGGATAGTGTGACATCGGTGAAGTATTGATGTGATTTACTGAGTTATATTTTGAGCATTACCCTTTGGAATATGTGATTTATCTTAGATGATGTTGTTGTCTATGATAATGGGTAATTGAGTAAAGTGCGATAGTTGAGTCGCTGAGATGAATTAAATGAGGAGTCGAAAGTGAATTGAGGAATGCAGCCATTCGTAAGGTGAACCTTGGCCCAGTGACACTTTACGATACGCTTAGAGCTCTAGTCCATTCCCGCCATCATACCGCTTGGGGATAAACGAAGTTATCATATGCCCTTGGGTATGACATGACATATCAATGGGGTGATTAATATAATTAATCATAAGCCCGTAAGTATGATATATCGAATGGGGTGATTAATCTAATTAATCATAAGCTCATAAAGTATAATATATTGCATGTGGGATGATTTTATATAAATAAATCATAAGCCCGTGAGTATATATTGAGTAAACAGCTTGTTTGTTTTGAGTAGTCAGTGTTGAGATGTGAGTTGATTGATGCTTGAAGTGACGCTGTACACTTCAAATTACTATGCAAAAGAAAATACTTGGAGTTAAATTTATGCTTGAGTTGATTTGGTTACTTTTAAATCGTGCAATCCTTTCATTTACTACTCATACGAGCTGTCAAAAGCTTACCGGGTTTGTGTTGTTGCAATCCGTTACACTCATTCAAATTGTGTAGCGGGTAATCCTACACGGAGTCGAGAATCGCGATCGATGATCGTATGGTTAGAGAATTTGTTTTTAGTTTTACAGCAATTGTAATTGTGGAGGTGAGTTATGCCTCATTTGAGCCTTACAATATAATTTGGTGAGAGTGTGCTGTAATAAACAAATTTGAGATTTGGTTTATGTAATATGTGTGATGTGAGGTGTGTGGTTGTTTTGAGAAAAAATTCAGGTTGTATTTATGTGAGTTGTATTAATTCATGTTTCGGATTTGAATCCTTTATTCAAAATTGAGCGCGATAAATCAAAATAAGAAAAAGATTTATTTTCCTTTCCGCACCTATATGGAATGAAATATGTTTTAGTATTTCCATGTGGGTGTTTTGGAACATCACTGAAAATTAAATTTTGGAATTAATTTTCCATTCCTATTGTAGTGTTTGGTAAGTCATAAGAATGAAATATAAAATTATAATTTTCAATAACACCCTTTTACTAATTAAAGTACGATATGACATCAACTTATAAGGAATATTGGTGGGGAATATAAATTTTTAGAGGGATAATTAATGTAATTTTTGTCTTTTTTTTTTGTTTTTTGAAATGGGGCTGAATGCGGCTGCCCTTAAGCCTTGATTAATGAAATTACAGGAATATAAGGGGGACGAGAGCTTTGAACCCCTGCATTACGAAGCATAAAGAGAACATCCTGAAATAATACCAAGACTCTCTACCAAAATCTATGTACTCGACAAGCACCAATTAGCAAAGAGTGCACAAATGACTACTCTATTTGCTTTTGAGATAGCGGTGACATACCGAAAAGATAACTCTATAACGAAGAAGCATCATTGCAAATAGAACAGCTTTTCCCACAATGTTGCCACACCTTGAAAATAAATCCGGCGACACTCCAATTTCATCCCCGCCACTAGGAGGTTAAGGCCCATTTGATCAAGCAAATAGCTCATCAAGCCTCACTAGGCTGCGGGGACAAGGCACACCTGAGTGTGCAATCCGGGGACAAAGCCCACGTCGCCCCACCAATATTCCGATAGGGACTTATTTCCTCGCATAAAGCCACGCTTAACAAAAGAGTACAAAATAATAGAACAAAACAAGAGAAATAATCTAAATAATAAACTGGGCTCTAGAGCCAAAGCCTGTGAACTCCATGTATGCAGCCCAAGTCTATGAAGAGAAGTCAGAGAGCACGGCGCATCCATCTCGCTCGCCTCCCACTGCCGCATCACCCGGCTCCATCACCGCCAACTTGGCGACTTGCAAGAGCTATCTCGACCCTCCAAACCTCCATCCTCCCACTACTCCCAAGCAAGCCGCCACTCCTCCCCATCTCCAAATCGGTCAAACCCGATCAAAGCAACTTTGATCGAGGTCAGTAAACTGAGGGAAGCCAGCACGCCATTAGTAAGGCACCACCATGTAACCTCCGATCTACGCCAACCACCACAGCCCTGGCTGCCAGCCATTCTAGGATAGGGCGACCCCCGCTTTTGCACGCTCTCCAACCATCTGCAGCCGCCCGGCGTCAATCTCCAAGCGATCTGAAAGCGCGTCGGCTCCCAAAGAACATCTTATCCGACCGACAGTTTTATTTCCTGGACACGGTAGGTCCATTCTCTCGGTCCCGGCCACGGCCACGCCGTGAGGGTGCGTCGGCCGACAGTACAATTCCCCTCGCTTATGCGTTTTCTCTTACCTAGGGTTTTTCTCTAGAGAGTTTTTGCCTTAATTCTCTCGTGACTTATATTGTAATTTTGTCTTTGACAAAGGAGAAATGGAAATAGAATACCACTCCCGACTAGGTAATTCTATTCAGGGCTTTATGAGGGAGTAAATTTCCAAATGATCTCATTTTTATTTCCTTTCCAATTTCTAATTACAACCAAAATGACACATCCAATGGAAAATGAAATTGAATTCTCATTCCATACCATGATTTCACATCCAAGCGGGGGCCTAATTGGAATCTTCTTCTACAAGCTTGACTACTAGCAATTTTGCATTACAAAAATCCTTATGATTGTATATGTTGTTTCATGATAACTAATGGAGAGAAAATAATAACAATGTAGTTATAAACCTAGTTGGGATCCTCTTCATGTGTTCTTGATTATTTTTCAACAATTTTGACTATCAGCAATTTTGAATAACAAAATTGTTAAGATTGTATATTAAGCATGATAATAATTGAAAGAAAATTAAAATTATTATGATGATTACGATAATTAAAATGCATTTAAATTCATTATGATATATATAGAATGTTGTGATTATGATAAAGTTTAGCATGATGATTTTAATATTGATTTATATATAGTGATTTTATATAGAATTGTGAGATTTGAGGGATAATTTAGGTAGTTTGAGGTGGTGTATTTAATAAAAGGGCTAAAGTCTGTTTTAGTCACACATCTTATGTCTCTCATACGTTTAGGTCCCCCCGACATTCTAATTTAATCAAAAGTCACGCCAGGTCTCAATTTCCGTCTAATAGGTCCTTTTCAGGAAATTATGAATTGGCATTATGATTGGTGAAATGTCCAATATACCCCTCAGTTATTTATTTTTCTTTTTTTTTTCTTTTCCTTTTTAATTTCTTTTTTTCTTTTTTTTCTTTTCCTTTTTAATTTCCATTTTTCCTTTTTTTTTATTTTTATTTTTCCTTTTTCCATTTTAATTTCTTTTTTTCTTTTCTCTCTTTTCCTTTTTAATTTCTTTTTTTCATTTTTTTTTTTTTCCTTTTATTTTTTTTTTTCATTTTTTTTTTTTTTTTTTTTTAATTTTTTTTTTTTTTTTTATTTTTTTCCTTTTTAATTTATTTTTTTCCTTTTCTTTTTTCTTTTCATTTCTTTTTTGCTTTTTAATTTCTTTTTTTCCTTTTTATTTTTCCATTTTAATTTCTTTTTGCTATTTCTTTTTTTTCTTGTTCCTTTTTAATTTTTTTTTCCTTTTTAAGTTCTTTTTCTTTTTTCGCTTTTGCCTACTTTCTACTTCCTCAACCCACCAATCTCCACTTCCGACCAAACTCCACAACCCATCCGCTTTCCCAATCACTCGGAAATTCACGCTAAACCACTTTCCCTCTTGTTTTCACAAAACCTACTTCTCTCTCTCCCACTCAAATCCCACTTTCTCTCTCCACATCAAGCCTCAATTTGGAAACTTTTCACCGAAAATTACCATTTATTAACTTTTCATTAAAACTACCATTTTTCAAACTCACGAGGTTTTTGGGTCTTGCTCAAAAAAATGGTGATTTGGATTTTGGGTTTGTGGTTGAAATGAGTGGTTTTTGATGGCCAAGTTGACAAAACTAGAAGTGAAGAAGAAGAATAGTGATGGAAAAGAAAATGATTACCGGGCGTGGAGAACAAGAATTGGGGTTTCAGTCGATCCGGATTGGTTACGACGCGTAGCTTACCGATGCAAAGCAGTAATACGATGGTCATTAAAAAGGAAAAGAAAAAAGAAAAAAAAAAGGAAAAAGAAATTAAAAGGAAAAGAAGAAAAAAAAAAAAAAAAAGAAATTAAAAAGGAAAAAGAAAAAAAATTGAAAAGGAAAAAATAAATTAAAAAAGAAAAAAGAAATTAAAATGGAAAAAGAAAAAGAAAAATTAAAAAGGAAAAGAAAAAGAAGAAAAAAAAAGAAAAAGAAAAAAAAAAAAAAAAATTAAAATGGAAAAAAAAGAAAAATGAAAAAATAAATAAAAAGGAAAAGAAAAAAGAAAAAGAAATTAAAAAGGAAAAAGAAAAAAAGGAAAAAATAAATTAAAAAGGAAAAAAAGGAAAAAAAAAATAACTGAGGGTATATTGGACATTTCACTCAAGGCCAATTCCTAATTTCTCGCTGAAAGGACCTATTAGGCCAAATTGAGACCTCGAGGGGGACTTTTCGTGATTAAATTGGAATGTCAGATAGAAATCGATTTAGAGAAGATAAGACACGCGACTGGGAAATGCAGATTTTAGCAAAATGATAGAATAAGAAATCAAATAGGTGGTGTATTAAGTAAGAGGTGTGTATTAAAGTATTTAGGGATGTGCGAACAAAATTTCCTATATCTTAATGATTTTCAATTTGGTTAAAAATTGCATAAATCATCTACACATAAATATCTAAACATCTAACGGTTGATTTGTGAAAATGTAATTGAAAATAATCGTGTCTCACACAAAACTCTTCAACTAGTCCTCATTCTAGTGGTCCACACATTAGAAGATCTCCTCCAAAATGGAAGGCTCATAAAATAATTTAATTTCTCTTCCTTGTAGAAAATAAAAGTAATTACTTTCTTTTTTCGCTAACGAAACGTACTATAAAGAATAATAGAATAATAGTACAATTAGCCTTAGACTGTGGAAGTGCTATTGTACCCTAGACCATTAATAACATGTCCTGCCCACTGACTGCCTCGTTAGCTGTGTCATGTGCTAGAGGACAGTCCCTTTTATCACCTTTTCGAACTCATTGAAAGTTAGAAACCACCACACTCCCATAAATCCGATTCGCTTTCTACTACCTTCTTCCCATGGCTTCTCTCAAATCCAAATCGGACCCCAATTCCCTCGCCGTCACGGTGTTCGACGAGAATGTGGCTTGCGACGAACATGCACGGCCGCTGAACTTCGTCGATTCGAGATCTGCATTCTCGGCCGGCCTGCCGGAGCTCGCTCCGGCGCCGGAGATGGCCAGGAAAGACGGCGTAAGGGAAATGCAGGAGCACCGGAGCCTGAGAAGGTCGCCGAGACTGTCTCCATTGCCCGATCTGCCCTCGCCCAGCAAGAAGGCCAGGGGTAGTTTGGGAAATGTGGCCATTGACAATTGTGTGAGGAGGTCGCCCAGACTTGCGTCTGCTGACGTGGAAGCCGGAAAGGGCAAAACCTTTGTTCAGGTGCATGCGCCCCTCTCACCCCTTTTTGATTTATTTCTTTTTAAATTTTTTATTTTCCGCCGTTATTGTTTTTTCTGGGTTACGCGTAACTGCACATTCTTTGTCCGAAAATGATATTTCTTTTTGATGAAAATCAGGAAATGATAATTGCAAAAGTGTAAGAAGACAGCTTTTTTTTTAAAAAAATTAAGATACGTTTTTTCTGGCCAATAAGTGGCTATTTTCAGGAAATTGATAATTTCAAGTGTAAGAAGACACTTTATTTTTTATATTTTTATTAAGACACATATTTTTGGCCAATAAGCAATAGAAATTAGCCACTTATTGGCTAAGTAGAAAAATATTAGCCAAAATTAGTCATTTAATTGTTGAAAATTGCCCAAATTTAATTCTAAAAAAAAAAAATTAAAGTTGAGTCACTTCATTAATGAGGTGGTACAAAAAGGTCTGTACATTTCCAAATCTACCCTTTGATAGGGTAGATTAGAATTTAGAAGTACAGGGGAGTGAAAATAGGACGTAGCCCACTAGATGACCAGCTGGGCTGACGTGGGGCCAGAGGTCCACAGACCAGGGAACTTGGGTTTAAAGTGGGGCTCTGAGTGACCAAGCTGTAGCTGTAGGCTGTAGGCTGTAGCTGTAGCTTGCCCTCCAAGGAACGTGGAAAACTGAAAAGAGTAGTCACCAAAAAGTCGGTGAGACTGGAGGGACCAAATAGAAATGTCCTGTTTCCACAGTTGTTTTGGCAGGAGAAGAGTAGGTGTAGTAGCAATTAAGGAATCCAAAAGAAATTTCTTTTCTTTCTTGATCTTCCGGTGTAGCTTACGATTACATCTTTTCCTCTTTTGAATTTTCCTTATCGTTTCAGACTTACTCTCCATTTTGGGAATGATCTACTAACTTGATGAGGACTTCACCATTTATGCACCATTTTCCTTCTTTTTGCTTCTTTGCTTCCCAAACCTATAAAGTACAATACACAAGTAAATTACTCAAAATAGCGAGAATTTAGCCAAGTAAATATGGAGAATTTGATATAAAAGTATAAATTATGCATCTATCAGTACTACCAAAGTAGTTTAGTATTTATATTGATGGAATTAGGAGCCTCACTCTCTGCTCTTAAGCATGAGTTTATCCCTCTAGTCATTGGCAGGATACACAAGGGTCCAGATACTTTGATGTCCTTTTGTCATGATGTAGTCCCTCTAGTCTGTAATATCATAGGCCACTAGATGGGTCAGAATTAATGGTGCTCAGCCAGACTCACAAGTGAGAAAGTATGTCTGGTACTGAGGTATATCAACTTGTTTTCATTGTAGATCAGTGAATTTTGGGCCGAGCGGAGTTGAACCAAGCTGTAGACATATTGCTAACGAATTTACAGTCCATCCCCATTGACCACTTGGGCATCAACCCAGGAAAAATAAATTCCAGGCTTATTGATACCTACTCATACTCTGGGATAGACATAAATCTTAATTGAAGTTAGGTCTCTTAGATTTGTTTAAACTCTTACCATATAAATAAATTAGCAAGCATGAGAGATGTTCCTGTTTTACATTTTGCACAAGTGCAATAAATGATTTTGTAAAAATTTGTTAACTAATGATGGTTCACTTTTGGATAACTCTATTTTTATTATCCCTCAGAGGATGTTGAGGATTTGGAATGCTTGATTTTTCTCTTGACCGCTGGACCTGGCCTGTTTCTTTTATTTATATTTCAAAGAAGTTATTTTGGTTTATGTGTCCAATTCATTTGTGTGTTTGCCTTGAGTATTTTTTTTCCTGTCATTTTTTATCATTTTAAATTATTCTAAATCTACGAAAGTGGATTCCTTGGGTTATACAGCATAAGAAGTGCAAGGGTGGAAGCATGGGATCAAGTGAGTGATAGTTCACAGACATGATAGCTGTGTGTTTCTTCCCAGTCTTTATACCATTCATAGGCCACGTTCATTGACTTTTGCATGTTCACTGTTGCAGTGGGGATGAAGAGAAAGATACTGAGAAGTTTACAAGGAGATCTCCGAGGTTGATGAATCAGTCTGAAATGAAATGTTGCTATCCAAAAGTTTCAACACAAGAGTTATCTTTGAGAAACTTGGAATCCTGTGAAAAGGGCTGTTCCAGGGCCATGTCATTGAGAACTGCAGACGCTGAAAGATCACCTAGAGATATAAAAACTTGAACACTTATCTGATTCAAAGGAGAAATGTCCTTCTAAGAAGATTTTGGTCAACAAATTGAATGAGAAGCACATAAGAAGATCTCCTAGATTTTCCCCTAGTGTGGCAGCAGCAAATTCCAATTCAAATTCTTCCATTGAATTGTCTGGTTCAAAAGGTAAGGGTTCTTCCAAGAAGATTATGGTCTCATTAGGAACATCTGATTTAAAATGTTTTGATGGGAGATGCTTGAGGCAATCTCCAATAAGAGCGACATCTATGTTTGAGGTTAAAAGAAAAGAAACAGAATGTGCTTTCATTCAATTGCCTGAGACTGAAACTAGAGAAACAGAACATGCTTTTATTGAATTGCCTGAGACATTTGTGAATCTACCTCCAAAGAGCGTGAAAACCTTCTGGTTCTTCAAAAACAGAAAAAAGAACTGCGAAACTAGTTTCTTTATCTGGAGATCCGATTCCTGATGTTGAAGCACAAGAAAGATGGGGTTGGCGGTATCAATTGAAGGTAATGATCAACTTATTACTTACTCTTTTGCATTCTTTCACTTCACCTTCATTATGCCATCAGGGAACATGATACTTAGTTACATATCTTTAAACAAACTCTCATCACTCTGCCTAGATTTCTCTTTCTTCTTCTTCTCTTCTCTGATCTTAGTTGCATTCTTTCACTTCACCTTCATTATGCCATCAGGGGAAACATGATACTTAGTTACATATCTTTAAACAAACTCTCATCACTCGCTAAATTTCTATCTCCTTTAAAGTATTACTATCTTTTTTCTTATCCACTACTCGATAAGCCTTGACCGCCACATACCGGAACTAGTAAGAGCACCTTAATTGGCAACTTGGCAACCGACCTTTAGAGAAGGACCTAGCCTATCTAAAATAGTGTGTCAAGTGTGACTTAGGAGTGAGGTGTGCCATATGTTTGAATGCCTCTTTGGTTAAGTTTGTTCAAGAAACTTTCTTTGTGTTGGGCAGCCACAATGTAATGTTCATCCTTTTTTTGTTTGTTTCCTTTTTGTTTGTTTGTTAAAGTCATAGTTCTTGGTGGTATGAAGAGGGGTGAAGCATTAGGGAGATCCGGACTGATGGCCATGTTTGGGGATAATTGTTGGGAAAGAACTAGGATCACTTTTGACCGATAGGATGAGGGGTTGGATTTCTCTGTGTTATAATAGGTTTTTGGGAATTTTATTTGCGCTTCAGTCTCTACCTGAATTCTCGAAATGTCTTTCTTTTGCAATACTTTTAGATTTTACAACACTGCTGTTCTTTATGATTCATGCTGTATTATTTTTATATTTTTCTCATTAGTCAGTTGAAGGTAACCCTGTTTTCACTCATCTGTGCCTCTCTCTCTCTCTCTCTCTCTCTCTCTCTCTGAAATTAATCAATGGTGGTTCCTTCAAAATATATAGTGGCTTTTTCCTACCATAGCACTTATATCGAGAAAAAGGGGACAATCTCTCATTCTACATCACTTCAGAAATATACGTTTGTTTAGTCATTTATTTATTTTTATATCAAAAGAAGTCTTATTTTGTAGTAAATTACATGTCTATAGTCTTTAATATGTTTTTGTCTGTGTTTTTGTTGGAGTTTTGCAGAGTCAAAGATCTAACAGTCAGAGCATGAAGCTAAAGTGAGTAATCATTGTTCACAAAATTTGTCTCTTTTGTTGTTTTACTGTGTCTTCCTTTAACGCATCTTATTCCAAGAGGGTGAAATTGGCACCCTCTTTTTTACAAACCACACCCTCCATGCACATAACGGGTGCTAATTTCAAACCCCTATTCCAAATGCTGATTCTTGGCTACCTTACTGTTAAAGAGCACATTGTCTGGACCAAGTTTAAAAGATCAGCAGTGACAGATATATAAGTACTGAAATGGGGTATATCAGAAATGGAGAACATTTGTTGGAAGACAAAATATCAACCCTCGGAGAAAAGAAAATATGGGCTGATGTAGTTGAATATAGGAAGATAGTTCAAACCTTGATCTGGACTGGTGAGGTGTTCCAAAATGTAATGACATATGTTCCCATATAACTATTTTACCGCTGTTTCTTTAAAATATTTAAAATTGAGATGAAAAAAAAATCCATTTAGATTTCACCCACACCCTGTGTTTCCCTTCTGTCTTGCCATCTATATGTCTATATATTTGCTGCTTCTCAATGTTCTCAGAGCACATGGCACGGGAAATTAATTATCTGTAGGTGGAGCAGAAGGAAGTGACACCTACACTGGGGGTCCATACCCTTTTGTGGCTATAAAGTATTAGCGAGGAGAAGCATCTTCTCCACAAGTGGTGAAGTGTTTATTACTCTGGATGGAGAAAAGTTCAAGGCAGGGACCATTTTTTAGTTGGAGATAGTTGCCACTTCCTTGTGCTCCTGAAAGGGAAGTTTTTTTTTTTTTTTACACTTCATGGTGCCATATTATTTGAAAGCATATCACGATGAGATTAGTTGCTCTTGTTGCGGAGGGACTGTTGGTAATGAGATTGGAGGAATGACATGATGACAAGAGAAACGGAAAAGAGGATAGTGGGCGCAGATAAAACAGACTTTTGGTTTTGTTTTATTTTATTTATTTATTTTTTCTTTAGAAGGGAAAGCATGTTTTCAGATGAAGGTACATGGAACATGTGCCATTACATAATTAGCCACCTCACTAGTTAGGACAGTGTGCCCTTGCTAGTGAGGACTGAAGCTTGTGTACTTTTCATATACACCATTTTGGTTCTACGTTTCTTTGTTATTAAAAAGCATGCATTCTTGTAGCGATGATGGAGAAGATGAGATAATTTTGAACGTGGAATGCCATTTTGCTCAAGCTAAAATTGGCAATTGCATCTTCAGTCTTGGGGATTGTGTATATGTACAGGTACACTGCTGACAAGGCTTAATATTGTTCTTTATTCCTTTTAGATATAGGTAGTTATCTACTATATAGTAAAACTCAGTGTAGCTCTAGTTACAGTTGTATTCGATTTATAATAAGGCTCATGCATACTTTTGGTTCTCTTGGGTATTTCTATTGGAATTCCTACATGGAAGCAGCATTTCACTTAAATGTTAAAGTAATATTACAGGGTAATGAAGGAAAAAAAAAGATGTAGGGAGGATCATAGAGTTTTTCAAGACAACTGATGGAGAAAATTATTTCAGAGTTCAGTGGTTTTATAGGGTTGAAGATACTGTGAGTTTCTGAATATTTTAATTCTATTATATAAAGTATGGACTGGTCATTGATAGTATTCATTGTACTAACCATGCTCTACTTTTTATCTGTTTCTCAGGTTATCAAAGAAGTTGGAAGTTTTCATGACAAGAGGCGTTTATTCTATTCAACTGTAGTGAGCGATAATTTGATAGGATTGCATTATTTCGAGAAGTCAATGTTACACAGATATCACCTAGGGTATAACTAATTCTCAATTATGACATTGTCTCATTGTTTTTCCTTCTGTATAATCATCTTACAGAATGGATTTTTACAGGCATACGTGGGATAGGATATTAATTAACTATTAGTCTGCTGTGATTTTTACAGGTAGGATTAAAAGTGAAATCCATTGCATCGCCTGACTTCTACTATGATATGGAATACTGCATAGACTATTCCACATTTCGCACCTTGGTCACTGGTGAGTTGGGTTCATCTCATCATCAATTAACTGAAAGTGAGTTGATCACAATGTGACAGTGAGAAATTTATATATCTCATCAGACCAACTTTCTAATATATATCTCACAATATATATGGTTAGCATATTGATAAGTTAAGATATCTTTCTTGTGTCTCTGCATGCACCGATGAGATAATTAATAACAAAAGGAGGTACCTTGCAGTCCATTTTAGCCAATTCCCAGAACTTCTTATTTTCTTTACTTAAACATTAGTTCTTTTTATTCTAGTCTACGTTTTGTAGTACAGAATGAGGAGAGAATTTGATATTGGAAGGATAAGCAGATTGGGTGACTCACCCTTATGTTAATTATTCCATTACATTTATTTTCTTTTTATAGGTTATTACCTATTTGATCCATATCAACTTCTAGAACTAGATGAGTTTCATTCCCTACTTTGGAGTTGGATAGGTCTAGAAAATTTGAGATTTGAATCTTTAGAATTTTCTTTTGCAATGCCATGAGTCATCCCTTTATATTTAAACTCATTCTCAGCCTGGTTAGATACAAGTTTAAGCTGGATTGTTCTTGGAAAGGGTCAAGACTTTTCATCTTCATGTATCTTTTGTTTATTGCAATATATCATGCTTATGGTGGAAGGAAAAAGAGGCAATTGTTTTGTTGAATTGAATCCCAATGGCTTCGATAGTGTTTGATTTACTGGCATATTTATCGGCATTTCCAGGCATTCCATTTTCTTCATCCTTGTGGATTTGGTGGACACTTTTTCCTGAGAAGATTTTGTTCCTTTTGTTATATGATGTTAAAGCTAAAGTTTACATATGTGGTGGACTTATGCTTCACCTCTATTACAATTTTGGTTCTTAATTATTATCTGTTTCTTATGAAAGTAAGTAAACATAATGAGGCTTTTTGCTGGAAAAAAGTTGGGATGCTTTCTTGAATAATTTACTAACTTGAAGATGATTAAAATGGCATTTGGAAATGGTTTGGTAATTCTAGTAGCATCTTTTAAAACTTGTAGTTCTATTACTAGTACTCTTTCATGGGACTCTAATATCTATTTAACATGCGTACAAATTGTTTATATTTGTACAAAATGCAAACTCAACATTTCTCAGTTGTTTTTTTTCTTCAGATAATTCTCTTAGGAGCCATAGCTTCTCATCAAGCAATTTGATAGAAATGGAGTCTACCTTGCAAACTGCCAAGTCTCTGGGGAACAGTCCCAGTTGTGATACTTACAATGCAGAGTTTTCACTTTTAGATCTCTATTGTGGTTGTGGTGGAATGTCAACTGGATTGTGCCTTGGTGCCAAACTTTCTTCTGTTAACCTTGTCACGGTATTTATGAACTTAAATTTCAATTTCTATTCCTTTTGCATTTCATATTAAGAATAGCTTCTGTACTTATTAATCCTTCTTGCCTACATTAAGAAATGGGCCCTTGACAGTGATAAATCTGCCTGTGAAAGCTTAAAGTTGAATCATCCAGAAACACATGTGAGTATGCCTTATCTATTACTTGGTTAACAGCCAATCAATCGCTGTTTTTAATGTTTAATATCATTGAAGATAGTTCTATGCTTCTCTCTGTAGGTCAGGAATGAAGCTGCCGAGGATTTTCTTGAACTATTGAAGGAATGGGAAAAGTTATGCAGACAGTATGAGGTCGATAATGTAGAGAGAACTAATCGATCTAGATCGGAGACCTCAAGAGTACCCAAGCACAATGATGAGACTGAATTTGAAGTTTCCAGGATTATTGATATCTGCTATGGTGACCCCAATAAGACAGGCAAGCGTGGAGTAAACTTTAGGGTAAATATATATCTTTCTTAGATGAATGTGTCATCATTTTATTGCATTTTCATTTAGCACATTTTATCAGTGCCAGGAGATTGGCAGCATATTCATAAATAAAGTAACAAATGCTGCTGACGATTAATCCTATAATTTCTAATGAATCTTTAGACAAAAGCTTAACTTGTTTTAGGATATGACAGCGTTGCTACTTGTACAACAAAAATACAATTGACTAACTCAAGAGCTTTGACAATGAAGATACTGCTAATTAAGGTCAAAGCAAGCAGAATTTCACCAGTTTATTAGATATTATCATTATTTGATTAGTGACTTTATAGGTTTGGTGCAGTCATGAGTATAGTATCACATTCTATGAGATTATTACTGAAATACACATGATTAATGCAAACTAGAAAGAACAAAGTTTCCTTCTGTATGGCTAACAATTCCTTGTTTTTGGTAATTGAGATTTTTACCATGTTAGTTTGTCCCGTGGTAATTGAGATTCTACCCAACTGTGAATTGTTGACCAATCTTATATGGTTTCACAGGTTGTGTCCCGTGGAGCTAGGGTTGATCAACTTTTCTGATTTAAAGAGATACACGTTGGTATATAAATTAAATGGATATACATAAAATTTATGTCCAGGATATTATATTAGGTGCATTTTAGTCTAAGTTTTTTATGAAATCTAAGAAGTGAACATACTTGGTTTTGAGTCATACTGTAGTTCTGTATAGGAAGAGCAAAGTTCAGGGCCATACAACAGCCTTGAAAGTTAAAAGTCTCTTTGCGACTCCAAGATATTTTATGTAAGGGAGAGGAGGCAGCATAGTGGTCCATGTGTAAACCATGTATGCTTCCCTTTGATATATCAGGATTTTACACAAGGAGTGTAGCAGTGTTATACTACCTTTTTTACTGGATGGCGGTAGAGATTGGAGTTGCTAAAATTTGTCATTTCCGATTAGTAAAATAGATAAAATAAATATACATGCATGTTTCCTATCCTATCTCCGTCATGGATCGATGCATGCAGTATTTCTGTTGCATAAGCCTTGTGTTCTTTTCATTATAATGCCTAACAAAAAGAACTATATTGGTGGTTAATGGATATGATAATGTAGCTACAGCGATGCAGACTACATTCCAATCTCTTATCTAATTCAAATCCATGAGTAGTTCAAGAGCCCTAGACTTTAAAGATATCAGAACCTTCTTTTTCTTTATAATAACTTGTATCTGATGATTCTGATCAGTAATCTTAAGCCCTAGATGATTCATTCTTCTACCTGTTTCACTAGGTGCGTTGGAAGGGTTATGGTAGCAGTGACGCATACATGGGAACCAATTGGAGGCTTAAGGTATTGCCACTTGTTGTATTGGTTTTATGTATGTGTGCATCGATACTTACTTCTTGTACCTTCTCAGTAACTGCAAAGAGAGTATACAAGATTTTTGTAAGAAATGGGAAGAAGCTGAAGATCTTGCCACTTCCAGTAAGTAGTAACTTATTGCACATAGTGCACTGTAAAGATATTGGTATTCTGTTCCCTTTATACTGAAGCTAATAAATAAATATATGGCAGGGGATGCTGATGTAATTTCGCGGGGGCCCACCTTGCCAAGGAATTAGTGGCTATAATCGCTTTAGAAATGTCGACTCTCCTTTGGATGATGAGAAAAATCGGCCAAATTATAGTCTTCATGGATATAGTAAATCTGTTAAAAGCCAAAGTATGTGTTGATGGAAAATGTAGCAGACATTCTGAGATTTGATAAGGCTTCTCTTGGAAGGTATGCGGCTCAGTCGTTTGGTGCAGATGACTTACCAAGCAAGGCTAGGAATAATTGCTGCTGGTTGTTATGGCCTTCCACAATTTCGATTCGCGTGTTTTCTTGTGGGGTGCTCATCCTTCTGAGGTGACCTTTTATGTTTGAAGTTTATTTTATTTGGATGCTTTGAGGTAATACAGACACAATGGTTCATTTCCATGAGTTACCTTGGAATCTATATTTATGAGTCAAGTATCCTTTTAGTTAATGTTAATGTTAGGTTTTCTACAATACAAGAGCAGTCAGTACATGTATTTCTTTAATACATAGTTACGCTTATGACTGAGCCTGTAGCCATCCCAGACTTGAAATGAAGAATTAGATCAAAATAAATACATTTCTCTGTCAGTATATCCAATGATTAAAATGTATGTGTGAGGCTCAAAAGTCCACACCTACTGCTATCCAATGCTTAAAATGCCTAATGTTATATGTGATGAATCAAGCTTGGCAAAGTTCTTGTAGGACAGCTTGACTAACATAATCATTCATGTGAACCAAACAAGAACATGACTGCATTTTTTTTGCCATTTTTGCTTTCGCAGAATCTACCCCAATTTCCTAAATTCCCACACATGATGTTATTATTAGATACTGGCCTCCGCCAGAGTTTGAGGGTATTCCCTTATTACGTTCTATGGTAAACCTCAATTCCTGTTTTCTTTCCGGTTAAATTGTTTACCTTCATGTGCAGCGAATGTTGTTGCTTATGATGAAGACCAACCTCGTGAGCTAGAAAAGCTCTTCTTCTTCAAGATGCCATCTCTGATCTTCCTGCAGTGCGTTCATTATATTTAAACCTTCTACATATTCTTTTACATTTGAGAAAGAATCTAATTTAGCTTAGTTAATGCTGCAGGTCAAACACAATGAAACAAGTGAAGAAATGTTGTTCAAAACCCTCCTGAAACAGATTTCCAAAGATATATAAGATCAACACAATATGGTAATATTAATACCAGATTCTGCTCTGCAGCTAAATTTTCAAATCCTTTGCTTTTGCTATTATTAGTATGGGTGTTTGTTTTGGTTTTTCCACCTGATAGGCAAATAGGGCCAGAGGAAAAAGGACTTGTACTTCTGGCTTACACACTAAGGCTGACATCTGGAATAACTGTGTGTCACATATAGAGTATCCTCGAAAAGAAAGAAGTTATATATATCCTTCATGCTTAGCAACATTTTTTCAGATAATGATATAAATACGTTTCTACTTTTCATGTCATACAGAGGTTTCTTTAATAGTAACTTGTCAATCTAATTGATTTTGTAACATAGATAGTAGCAACTGAATTTTTTCATATCTTCTATTCTGTGAAATGTTTAGGTGACTTCCATCTTTACTTTGTTTATGCTGCTTCTGTAGAGATGGTTGGATCTGCATTAGATGACACTAAGAAAAGAGGAAAATTTGCTGTATGACCATCGATCTTACCCTTTACACGAAGATGATTATGCCACGAGTTTGTCAGATTCGAAAAGAAAGGTTGGATGTACATTAGCTTGACAGTATGGTTGAAAGTACTTCTATGTTGCTATACCATTTTGATATTGTTAATTTTTGACCCATCTTCTGTTTCCAATCGATTAACCATTTCCAGGGAGCAAATTTCGGGACCTACCTGGTGTTGTTGTAGGAAGAGACAATGTGGCTCGGAGGGATTTGACTGAAAAGCAGTCAGTGTTGCCATCTGGAAAGCCATTGGTAAGTGCTGATGTTATTTAGCCTCAAAAGAGAACAATATATGTGCAATATAGCGTTGAGAATCTGAACTTATCCTTTGTGCCCCAAGATCGTATCTGTGGGGGTGCAAAGTGTATACATAATGTATGGCCCTAGTTTACTCTGTCAGTTATTTGCCAAATTATGTTTCCCATAAATTAGTAACTAGATAAAAATTTAAAGATACTATTAGATGGAAGGTGAAAATCTAGATTATGACTTTTCCCTATATTTCTAGTTTTGAGTATAATGAAGATTGGCTCATAAATACTTCTATTATTTCTCTTAGGTACCAGACTATGCCTTCACTTTTTGAACAAGGGAAGTCTAAAAGGTGAGTCCTCATGTTCTGGTCTTACATTTACTCTTTTACGATATGGTATTCTTCTAATCATGGGGTTTGGTTAGACCATTTGCGAGGTTATGGTGGGATGAGACCGTGGCCACTGTATTGACATTCCCAAGTTGTCACAACCAGGTTTGACCTTCCTCTTCTCTAGTTCATTATGGAATCTCAGGTTTCAGATATTGTATTAACATTATAAACTTCTATAGGTTGTATTACATCCTGAGCAGGACCGAATCCTCACTCTCTGAGAATGTGCAAGATTGCAAGGCTTTCCTGATTATTATAGGTTCTGTGGCACGGTTAGAGAGGTATAAGGACCTGATTGACATTGCTTCTTGAGATATTAATTCTTAAGGGCTTCCTTGGTTATTGTAGTTGAATAGAGAGTTTTTTTTTTTTTTTCCCTTCATATTTTTTGTTTAAAATCATAAAAATGGAGAACTATGAGAAGTTGCCACCAGAACTGAATCTTTGAAAAATGGTTGGCACTGGTGTGCAATTAATTGGTAACCAATGTTCTTGGAAGTGTTATATTTGAAACAAGCTTACAGGTCCAAAAAGTGCAATAGCTTGTTTAGTTTACTTTTGCAAAATAATGACATGTTTTGCATATACTGTAGAATATACTGTCAATTGGATTAACCTGTCTACTGTATGCAGGTACTGTCAGGTTGGAAATGCAGTTGCAATTCCTGTCGCGCGAGCTTTAGGATATGCATTGGGGTTGGCAGTTCACAAATCCAGCGGGAATGAACCACTGCTGACTCTCCCCAAAATTTCTCTCATTCAAACTATTTTTCAATTCACAGAAATTTTGCCCCCACCATAAGTTGCGGCATCATACAAACTTTGTATCAAGGGAAAGTGCATCTATTTGGGGTGGATAGGATTTCGACCACAATATTTGAACTCTGATTTGTCCAATTTTAGTCCCTTTCCAAATCACCTCCTAGTTGGACTTTCCCGACGCCTTTCCTTCTTCAAAGGGCTGGTTCGATTTTTCTCTATCAATTAGATAGGGATTGCTTCATTTAACCAAAATCCTAATGTTGTGTTATAATCCCCAAATGGGTAATTGTTTACATTTACAGATATTCACCACTGCCTCATTCTTTTCAATTTACCTAGCATATTTGACATTTTATGTATGCATTCCTAACGTAGCTCGTCACATTCTGCCATGCATATGAGTTGCAGCATAGTGCTACTTTTGAAATTTGGAGTGCAAAAATGGTAGCTCATGAATTGTTTCCAAAATTACACTTCCAGACTCTTGAACCTTGTGATTAATTTTAACCTAAGCATTGATAATCTCTCTGATTAATCGGCAACTTAAGTAGCATGTATACCTTTGGTAATTCATCTTCAATTCTCAAAGGGACTCAAGTTCGATTCGGTTCTCGGTTTTGGCTCAAAACCAGACCGAAGCAAAACCATGTAGGAAACAAATAGCTAGGAGTAAAGTTTACCCGTTGGGTTATCCATGTCACCTACTATTCACTACTTTTTTAGTGTTAATTTCACTCTATGGGTCCGCGAGGCACGGTGTATTTTAGGTGTCTGGGTCATCCGAGTCACTTTTTGGGTCACCATTGTGACCTGCAAAGTGATCACGGTGACCCATGTCACCATGAAAAGCTGTGCGTGGATCCGAAGGGTAGGAATTAACACTAAAAAGTTAGAATAGTGGACAATGTAATTCACCTGACCAACGGGTGAATCTAACTTGCCAGAGTAGAGTAGGGTCAAGTAGAACTTAGAACCAAATATCAACAAAAAGTAGGGGTCAAAACCAAAATGTTTCTAAATAAACAAGGGACCTTGATAAAAGCCCCTAAACCCTTCCCTGGGTTTTAAGCTCTGTTTCCATTTCTCTGGGTACCAAATGGCTGCGAGAATCCTACTCTCAAGAACATCCCTCAAGAATTTCAATCACTTCCTTCAACCTTCTCTCCACAATTCCTCATTCTCCTCCTCCTCCTCTCAATTCCTCAGAAGCCTCTGCTCTCTCGTTTCCCTGAGAATTCAATTCCCGCCATGCCAAGAACCCTCATCCTGGGTATTCCAGGAGCATGGTCTCTGCCTCAAGCTACAATCTTGACGAGAATCCGACATTGGGTCTCGATACTCCGTGTTCCGGCGACCATTATCACCGGCTTTCTCGGTTCCGGAAAGGTGGGGTTTGGTTTCTCTGCTTCTCATTGTCTTTTTTCAGTCTGGGTTTTCATCAGTTTTGTTGTTTATGATGTTGCAGACTACATTGCTCAATCATATACTAACATCTCAACATGGGAAGCGGATTGCGGTGATAGAAAATGAGGTATCTCTTACTCTGTTTTGTTTTCCCTATGCACTTCAAACACACCCATCAAGAAATATGAAGCATTAAGCATCAGCTTGTTAACTTATTCAGAATATTTTGTGGAATAATTTCCATGTCGGTAGTTGCAATAAATTTTGTTTCCTGGAAGCTGAGTTAGTAATTTTTACGGTAAATGCAGTTTGGTGAGGTGGATATTGATGGGTCATTGGTTGCTAGTCATTCATCATCAAATGAAGACATTGTCATGGTTAATAATGGTTGCCTGTGTTGTACTGTTCGGGGTGATCTAGTAAAAATGCTCTTGCAATTGGTTAAGGAAAAGCAGAGACAAGTTTGATCATATTGTCATAGAAACCACAGGTATCTTATATTAATACCTTTTGCAAAGACTTCTCAAATTTTACTTTGGTGAAAGTGGTGGTGCTGTAAATGGTTAAAAGAATTTGAGTCTTGAGTTCTATTTGATACTATTAAGTTTCTGTTACAAGGAAAGTAAGAAAAACAGAGAGAAAGGGCCGTAATGGTGTTTCTTTTATTAGACTGAGACGCATGAAACCTAGGATCTGAACCTCTACCCACCCCTCCCGAGACCACTTGAACTAAACCTCTTGGGGAGGCCAGATTTTGCATTCATTTTAGGGTGCCAGTTTCTGTTGAAAGATTGGGGTGACAGTATGCTGAGCTTGACATGTTGAGATCTTTCTGCAGGCCTCGCTAAGCCATCTCCTGTTATAGAAACGTTTTGTATGGATGAGCTAGTTTCACGACATGTGAAACTGGATGGAGTTGTTACTTTGGTGGATTGCAAGCATGCAATGCAGCATCTGAATGAAGTTAAACCAAGATTTGTGGTGAATGAGGCAGTAGAACAAGTTGCATATGCTGATCGTATTATATTGAACAAGGTGAGGTTTTATATCTTGCCTTTTCACTTTTTATCTTTTGCTTCTGCTTTCTACTATTGTCTATTCCTAGACAATCACTTCCTCGAATACAAGGTAAATCTCAACTCTGTTTTCAAAAGCTTATTAGTTTCTCACAACTGTTTTGGCAGATAGATTTGGTAACCCGGTAGGAGTTAGAGACATTGACCAAGAAAAATCAAGGTATTTTGTTCCAGTGGTGATGATTATCCAGTTGATTTGTTAGTTTGAATGAAGAATACAACAGAGTATAATAGAGAGAGGAAGATATGTAGATGGTAGGGTGGATTGAAACAAGAATATAGTCCTAGGCTGACCAAAGTTTGCACTAAATGGAGCAGGGTGGGGGTACTGGAGCGGAAATGTGAGCTGAAGGTTCATTGGCCAAAATGATGTCTAGTGAACTTGCACACATTTTACATTTCAGTGTCCTCCTCATGTGTGTCAAAGTGAAAGTGATTTAAGGTGCTACTGTGGCATCTGAGTGCAAACTGCAAATAGTAAACTTTTAAAGATAACATGCAAGAGTAATATTCTTCAATATTTGAAACCGGAGTATTCTAATAGTGCATAGAATTAAAAAGGAAAAATTGGGTTAATCACTTTGCATGCAAAAGCTGAACTTTGAACTAGATTGAGAGTAACATTTGGTTTCTATTTGTATTGATGCTGAACTTTATTGCATCTTTTAGACTTTTGAAATTCCTCCCCTAAAAGAGAACAAGAAACTAATTTCACAAACTTTACCTGGTGCACTGATGCTAGCATATCAATGGGATGGCTTAAATCAAGCTAGCTAAATTTGGATCCGTGGACATGGACTTTGTTCTGGGTGTGGGAGGATATGATCCTCGAAGGTCATTGTCTAATCTGTATTCTTAGCATTCGAAATCAGTCCATACATTTCTTTTTGAACTCTTTTTGGTCATAATTTGTCATTTCAGGTTCTTGTCACAGCCGAAGAGATTTGTTATGCTTAACATATATTTATGTATATCTGTGTGTGTTTGTATTCATCTTGGTAACACATTAAACACCTGGTTGTGCAGGATTGATAATGAAGTTCAAGTCGATAGTTCCTGTACTTCCCTCACATCACCATGAAGCTGGACATGGTGCGCATTTCTTTTCTTTTGTATTTTCCCCTTTATTTTATAGATGAAGTGTTTCGCATCTCGTTCCCTTCCCACTCCTCCCAGCTGATCTGGGTTTGCAATACAAGTTATGATCTTAAAAAGGGAATTAATCTATTAAATCTACTGTCGAACAAAACAAGTTGGTCTCCAACCTAAAAGTTAGGAATAAAATGAATGATTTGTCTGTGTAACATTAGAATTGAATAATTAAAAATTATTGAAGCTACATAGAGTTTACATGGTTTGATCACTTGAAACTTTAATATGTTAATCACCTTTTCTTGTTCATTACTCCAATACGTTTTTACTTCTTCTGGACTTTTATTTTCTAATCAATTTCTTAATCAGATCATCTACTTTGGTATTTCTCTAAATTGACTCTAACCTTCTCTTCTGTTCCATTTAATTCCAAGTTTCTAACTTTGCTTGGGTATTACAGAACATGACAACCATCACCACGACCATGTACATGATTCTACTGTCTCAAGTGTCAGTATTGTTACCGAGGGAACCCTTGATCTTGATGAGGTAGATAAATCTAATCTAAGTTCTTTTCTTATACATTTCTATTATTGGTTTCTATCTATGTGCGTATGTGTGTACTGTACTTTAGAGTTAAGCTCATCTTGGAAGCTAATCAGGCTTTTTAGTCTTACCTAGTATCTATGCCACTAGATGACAAATAGATTGAATTCCACTGCTCTCTCTCTCTCAAATATTAAGCCACTAACTGCGGGCAAATCTACTTGTCCAATGAACTTTTTATAATAAGAATCAAGAGCAAAGAGACTTTCTTATAGAAATTGTCACAACTATTTCTCAATAGTTACGCATTTAGGATGGCTTTCCCAATGTGTGAACAGCATTTCTACTCAGATTTGTTCTCCTTTATAAATCTTCCTGTGGGATGCCCTTGGTCTGTTCTCCCTCTTCCCACATTTTTAGGTAAAAATTGGCGATCCAACCCAAAACTAAGTGGTAATAGGAGTTGGCAATAGGAGAATCCCCAGGACCTTACCATTGCTATGCAAGGTTTTTACATCCCTGATTTTGAATATATTTCAACATATTGTAATCTCTATGGGGAAAAATGAACCGTATGTACCTAGTTAGTGAAGTATGTACGTAGTAATTAAGTGATTTAAGATAAGCACATGTAGGTCAAACTATCCAACCATCCTTTGAAAATGATAATTTGAGAACTAATCTGTATGAATTGGGAAATGGATGAGTATGACCAAAGGCAGTTTGGTGTTGCATCTGCATTTTCAGAACTAATCTGTAATTCTGTATGAATTGAATGGATAAATTGGGAATACATTTGATTTTCCATCTATAAGGAATCATTGTAATTCCTGGGTGAGAGAGTTGAAACTCCTCAATTTCCACGTGCACAGAAGATGTTTTGTTTAAGAAATATATATAATATATGTATGTTCTAAGGAGAGGCAACTCCAGTTCTGTTTTGAACTGTTTGTTATTTATTGTTTCCACTTTGTATATTCAAATTGATGGAACAGGTGGATGACTGGTTGGAAAGACTTATTGAAGAAAAGGGGAGGACTTGTACAGGATGAAGGGCGTTTTATGTGTTAACGGTTCTGATCAACGTTATGTTTTCCAGGTTCTCATTCTGCATTTGTTTCTATTTTGTAATCTGGACAGAAACATGTACCACTGGTTTAACTTGTATTTCTGACCTTGCTCAACTCTTCAGGGAGTGCACTCTACGTTGGATGGGTGCCCAGGAGGCACATGGGGACCCGATGAGAAGAGGATTAACAAGCTTGTGTTCATAGGAAGGAATCTGGATGAAACTAGTCTTAGGAAAGGTTTCAGAGGTTGTATAGCATGATCAAAATAGTTTATGAATGTGTGTGATCACCTAATGAGTTTATGAATGTGTGTGATCACCTAATGAGTCGGTTGTGAAAACTCAGAATTTGGTCAAGAGATTACAATGTTATTTACAGACTCGTGAGAAACTTTAGGTAGTTGCGGAATAGGGCTTGGGAACAGGTATGGATCCTTTCCCTGGTTTTGGTAAGTCCATACATGTGATTAGTATTTATCATATGACTAACAAGTACGAAAAGTTATTAGTTGACATAACTCTCTCTCTCTCTCACTCCCATTTATGTGAACTCAAATATGATACATCTCTGTTTCATCAGCCGCATTATGATGTCCTGGTGAATACCCTTCTGGTTTACCATTTGCAATAGCCTAGTGGTTGCTGGGAGTTTGTGTGCTATTTTTGATTCTTGGAAAGAATATTGTTCTGGATTTCATCTCTACCTTGCAAAATTAAGGGTGGTACTATAATGGGGCCTGCAGCAATTGCAGACAAAGGTTTTTCTTTTCTTTCCAGTACACGACAAATTCGGGTGATATTTTTATTATTACTTTTTGAGAAAATAATTTGAACCTAATAGAGTTACACCAATACGTAATTTAGAGTGAAAGCCTAAGTTTTGAAAATTCGTAGTTACCTACTAATTAGGTCAGTTGTCTGCAATAGTCGCAAATCTAAAGGCGGATATAGTCTTTACTCCAATCATATGTCAAAATAAATAGTCTTTGTAGAAAAAAAAAATCTTGTAAATAGTGTAAACTTTTAAAAGTGCTTGTACGCCAAATTGACATTGTGGCCATTCTGATCTGTGGATTTTCAATGTCATTTGATCCGGAAACTCCACAAACATCTGGTATCAATTATCAATTAGTCACCTACGAAGCGAGGGAGCGGAAATCAAGCTGATCCTCTTTTTAAAATGAAAAGTAAAATTTCTCAAAAAGAAAAAAGTGAAAATTTTACCGGTTGAGAATCGAGAGAGTTGAGAATGGAAGTCTAATAATAGGGACAGAGATGTCTTTTCAACAAATACAGAAGCGGTAGAGTGCAGTGAGGCCAATTTGTAGGTAGAGGCTGTGCCCTAATTTTAGCCGGAGAAGATCGAATTATGGACGGAAAACTGGAAATCTCTCTGGACAAGCTCCTATCAAGCGCCTGGACGTCATCGAAGAGAACGGCCTCGAACGATTTCCACCGTACGATCCCTTCCTTCCTTCCTTGTTTCCAACTTGTCGCTTAAGCTTCGATTTTCGAAGGGCACAAGCTCTGATGCTTCTTTTGGTTTTCCATATCCAGCGATGTAGGTTACGAGGAGAAGCGGGAGTCGCTGATTCGGAGAATCGATTTCGCTTGGGCGGTGGAGAAGGACGACAAGAACAACAAGCAGAAGAAGCGCTCCAGAGAGACCTCCGCCGCGCAATGGGAGTTTCAGAGCATGGTCGACAATCTACAGTTGGCTCACCAAGAGCTCTCTGTCATTATCGATCTCATCAATACTGTAACTCTCTCTCTCTCTCAGTTCTCAGTTCTCACTTCAGTTTAGTAATCATGATCATATTGTTAATTAGGCTGTGAATTTCGTAGAATTGCTCCGGAATTTAGCCATGAAGGGACAATTTGGAGCTTAGAAGAATATAAGAATAGCTTTAATCAAGCAGAGTTTTACTTCTTAATAGATGTTAAGGATTGCTTTTGCATGGTTTTGGATGTTACGAATACGGAATTAGGTTGCTTAGAGAATGTAAGATAAGCAAAGAATACAAAGGGGGCTGCATGTGAAAATATACGGCTGTAGAATATAGTGGGAGATATTTGATAGGCAGAGAAGATTAGAATGGCGCGGGCACAAGGATGAGGCGCGCTGGAATTGAGAGATGGTTTGAGTTTTTTTTTATGTCCAAACAGTCTTGCTGCCAATTTAAGACGTGGGTTGGGTGATTAGGGTTTTAACTGTTTGGATGCATAATGTATTACTCGATCATCCTGCATTAAGACACAACCAGGAAGCCTTGGGATGCATTACTGTAACTACCTGTGTCCTTGAACTAGAAGGCAATGCTAATATCGAGCTGACACTCAACCGAGCCCCAAGCTTTTCAGAAGCTACTCTCACATTCATCACAATGTGTTTGTGTGTGTGTGTTTTATTTTTCTTTCTCTTTTTCATGGAAAAGAAAAGGATCGGAAGCATTTATGAATCAAAAATTTTGTTTTGTTATTTATCAGGGCTATAATTTCCAAAGTGATGCTTAGGCTCTGATAGTATGCATGTACCTTTAGTTTTTGCATGATATCACCTTATGTAATGGGATCTACCCCTTTCTGTTTCAACTTTTATTAATCTTTTAAGGGAGAAACTCAATATAAGGAGTCAGACTTCTGATGCTAATAAAAGGTGACTGTGGAGTAATCTTGCTTTATCTTTTCACGCATTACAGGTGGAAGCTAATGATGCAGTTACAGTAGCTAGCATGACCCGGCCGAGGCCATTTCCTAATGAAGCTCTTGTCTGATCTTGCTGTGTCTGCCGCCACCAAGCTACAATGCTTCCGAGTACGATCTCCTGTTTTCTCTTTTTACTTTTCCTTTTGATCCAAAATTCATACACGCTAGATACTTAGCATCAATGGCATTATTCTTTCATAATGTACTTTTTAGAAAAAATTTATTCTCATTTTTAAGTTATGTATTTATGTGTTGTCATTTCTGTTGCAGCATCTTGGAAAATACTTTAAGCAGTCTGCCAATGCTTTGGAGCAACAGATGGCCAGGGAAGCAAGATTTTTATGGTGCACTAATCAGGTGAGTCTACAATTTTGTATCGCCATATGGTTGGAGAGTGAAGCACTCAATGTGTCTTAATGGCTATGCAAATTTATTTCATGCAATGCACACCTTTCTGCCTGACTCCTTCCAAGTAACCTTATAAGCCTTTCAAATCTTGTTGCTTCCTTCATGTACTTAGGATTTTGTAGTTTTTGCTGTAACTAAAACTTCAATAAAATGAATTTCCCAGACCGAACCAATCTTATTATTTTCTTCATTACTGCAATGCGTAACCCAAGCAGATTGCCTTTGGCTCCCTCTTCAAAGAGACAGAATAATAACATTGAAATAGCTTACTATTCAAGCCATGAGATCAATGCTATTAACTATGGCTAGAAGAAGCTCAGATTATGAAATTGCTTGGCCGTTAATTAATTAAGTATTAATCAAAGAAGGGGTCTAAAGGGGTTTTAGTTCAACGAAATAGTGATTTTCTAGATACTGAATATATAAATAGATATAAAAAATAAAAATAAAAAACTGAAAGGGGATCCTCTGTTCTGAAATTGGAATCAAAGGAAGGTAGTTAAGATGGTTTTGTATGTTGTGACTTGTAATAATTGTATCTTATTCTCACAGAAAACCTTGGAATTTTGCTATCTAGTAATTTATTTTTCTCAACATACTCTTTGTAATTGCAAAAATATTCATAATTATCTTACAAGAATATTCAACTTACTCTGCCTATCTTCTATCTTAACAAACAAATAGATTGCAGCAGAACTGGAAAGTTAAGCGGCAGCGTGCAGTAGCTTTAGCTTCTGGAAATGAAGGCTTCACCATAGACCTGTTTGACAATTCATTATATGATCCTGCTGGAATCTTTTAGGCCATCCCCTCTGTCTACAGTTTGTGTTGACCATGACTCAGCTGGAATGCTGGCGATAAATTTACCTCCAAAGTCATATCACTCTCTTCAGTTTGGTTTTCTCAGTGATTATACAGATGATATGCCAATTGATTCCAGTAAAACCAAAACTCAATCCGCATGTGATGCTGACAAAGAATCTGTAAGTGATGACGAGTGTGTTAAAGAAACGCATTCACTTCGCCGTGAAGTCCATCAAGCGATCTTCAGTGAGCAGGTATATTCTGTTCTTCTTTCTTCTCTTCTTTATCCCTCTTTCACATTTGTTTATTTATTACTATTGGTTTACCGCTCTTACGGCTCTTTTTGTTGCAGGTATTTGACTTGGTAAATCGTGAAGCATGTAACCAATCATTAGGAGTCACTGTTACTGGAATACAGGAAAACTATATACAATTGAATATTGGTCAAGAAACCTCTGTGTTCATATCCCTTGTCCCAACTAGTCAAGGTGAGGAAACAGTTGATAGTTCAAGCACCCAGAATTTAGAGAATGCAATTCTACCTTTGGATACACTGGATGGACTGAATTTACCAGAGGATAAACCGGGATACCCCCAAGAAAAAAGTCAGTAATTCCCAACCAAATTAGTTGTGAAATATATCTGCTACAGATATTTCACCAGCATGTATTTCTCAAAGCTAAGGATAGACCCACTTCCGGAGGTGGAGTATCTGGCCAACCGGCAAAAGAAGGGTCTGGTCTTCTTGGTCACTTCTGCATGTCTTTGGCTCATCGGATATTTTCAAACAAAGTTCTAATGGAGCTGGAAAATGTGGTAAAGTCCTAAACTCTATATACCAAATTTTGAATATTGTCTGTGGTTGAAATTTCCTCAGTAGTATTACCGTGGATTCTGTAGGTTAGAGGTGTACCATATATGCAGTTGACATCTCATCCCACTTGGCATTCCACGGACATCGTCATGGACACTCTTTGTGAAGATACCTCAATCTATTCTACATGCATGCCAAACCCGGGCATCAGACTCACATCACAGGAAGCATGTTACCAAGTCTCAGTTTCATACTAAGGTGGTTGTAACTGATGATTGCATCAATGTCGAAGGGAAGGTGCTCCTAATGTTGTAGGCCTGTTCAAAGGGACTTCCCAGGAAATCTGTTCAATGAATAGATATGACTGTGATTTGGCCGATCTTTCTGTGATAATTTTACAGCAGGTAATTGTTATTCTAAATGTATATCAGTCAAGTTAACCAATTATGTACCACATGAATTATTTTTGGCGGAGGTAAGCTGGACTCTTGTGTAACTAAAATGGTTTGTGGACTTATGCAACAGGTTGCAAGCCAAGTTATACGCTGGCTCCACGAAGAAGCTCTAATGGTTGGAATAAAAGCAAACTGGGACTTCCTATGTTTGTCTTTTGAGCTGGAGCAGGGTGAAACACTAAGCTTGGTGGCACATGTGGATCCAGAAGATACTGAAGGATGCATCTCGCGTGGTGGTTGGTCATGGAGGATGGTTTTGTAGAAGAGCGAAAACTCAGTTTGGACATCTCGGATGGTGCATCCGGTAGTCTAGGAAGTTCTTAGGCCATCTATCCCTGGAAGTGTTATATTCGACAATGATGGACTTGGTCGAAACTGTGCAATGGAGGTGGTAACTAATGACCAACCATGGCGTTCTTTGTACTTTCCAAGAGATTGCTTGTGGTTGATAATATTTTGCTAGTGATATGTCAATATAATCAATACAGGTTATTTTTAAAAGTAGATTAGACTGCACAAGGAATGGGCCACATGGCTAATTGGTTTTTTCTTTCCTGTTTGGTCCATAACTGGCTAATTGGCTTTTCTTTCCTTTTTGGCCCATAACTTATCTGAAGAATGTCAAGCATTTGTTGTTGGTTAGCGGAGTAATTTGAACTTGGGCTCCAGATGGGTTTGTTCTGGAATTCTTGTTTGGGTCTTTGACACTCTCTTTTTTAGTTTCTGTGTTCAAATTTGAGCTGGTATTGAGGGAGATTGAGTTTCTGATCCATTGGTTATTTGAGATTGTTTGCTTTGATGAGCATGCAGAGTTCTTTTAGTTTAAGTGATAACTATAGGGTGATCGAAAACCTGTACTGCATTCTCTTTTATACCAATGTTTATTTTGCATTTGATTTTCGGAGATTTTGATAGAAGATATTGAAAGACACTGTGGGTTAGTATTGATATTAGAGGTTTAGAAGGATCAGTAGAACAGGACAAAAGTGTAACTAGAGTCTTTGTGGAATTGTGGACTGGGTTTAGCAATTGGAGTGGTTTGTGCTGCTTGAGGAACTTGTAGGTTGATTGGTTTAATGGATTGTATTGTGTCACTATGTCGGGTGGCACACCAACTGGTGGATATATGAGGCAGAGGCATAGCCAGGGGCTATGCGTCAAGTGGAGATGATCTTGAGGATGATGCATGCTCGATGTTTCATAGTTTGCCAGCTTCAAGTCCTAGAGTTTGATCAAGCAGAGATTGCAGAGAATGTAATTTGGCTTGCCACAGCTGCAGGCATTGTATGCTTTGGTGATTCAAATCCAACTTGATGTATCTCTGGTGGCACGCGATGACTGAATGAGAAGGTATAGAATTTCCATTCCTGTTTGTCTGGTTTGCTCGCATATAATCTGTACTACTTGCTATTGTTTCATTAGTAAGTATAGTAATTTTATGTAATACTAAAGATGACTGATACTAGCCCAAGATGGTGGGTGGTACGTAATACCACTGAGTTGCCCTGATTTCTTATACATGCTTTGATAGAGCTTAAAACTTTCTTTTGCGGTGTTGTTTTTCAATCTCGAATAGCAGATTTGGTTAGGAAAAATTGAACAATGTACTCTATTTCTTGCAAGTTAGTTGCTGTAAGTTTATCACCTGCACAATGGTAGCAATATGCTTCTTTACGTGTGTTCATAGAATACAGCTGAATAAGTAGCATGGTCTGGTTCTTAGATTGTAAAGTAAAGGTAATCATTTGTTTTACGCAATTCTAGTAAGTATGGTAAGTTCATGGTCAAATCATTCATGCATTGGTTTGCTTAAGATTTGGATTATATCTTTCATAATTTTGCCGTGTTTGGATTGCTGCAAGGGAGCAAGCTGTACTTGCATGAAATTAGTAGTTCCTCAAGAATTAGATAGTGTGTTAATTATTGAGATTCAACGACATTCAAGTTGGCCAAAAAAAAGGACATTTAAAGTTGCATTTTTTCTTATCTTTTTATGTATCTTGTAGGTTGCCGTTTTATATTGGGATGGTGGCCGTTGTTTTGAATATTATCATCTTGCCGCTATACAAGTATGTCAGCATGGAGTGTCAGGCAATTTGATAAAAATGGGAATTAGCTAGTGTATCTGCTCTGTCATTTGTGACACTACTTGGTGCCATTTCCTTTTGCCTGTAAGAGAAACCGTAATTCAGTTGCCTTCTACATTCATCAGGTGTTGTGTTTACGTTGCTGCTTCTGACTTGTTGATCTGTTCTTTGGCGGGTTCTGCCAATATGGGGGTTCTTGAACCTTCCTTCTGGTACAGCCTAACTTTCATCATATTCACGTAGGTGAACAGTTATAGTACTGTGGCAACTGTGTAATTACTCTATTCAAGTTCCAGTTCAGGCTGTTTATGGTAGGCATGGTAATATTTCAGTACATTATAATTGGGATATGTAGGAAACAACATGATGCGCTGGGTGTACAGATAATGCCTCCTCAGATAGTGAGAAACAATACTAAGATAGATCATGAGCTGCTAACTCAACCATGGACGGACTGTCACATCAGTAGTGGATCGATTATTGTCTTTCAATCAGTTGGGTTTCATATTTACATACAATTTCTTTTGATGATACACCTGATAGTACAACAGAGTTCTTTACAAACCTGGAGTGGACTGTTTGGGATGTAGTTTTGGATGTTGATGCCGGTGAGCATTAATTGTGTAAAATGTTGAATCTTCTGGATAGAAATGATGCCTTTGTTTCTGATATGAGTCCATCTTTTCACTAGGGAGGAGGTTCTGGCATTGATTTGGCTAATTCAGTTCTTTACGTTTCTCTTTTCAGATTTCCTCTCTTTATTACTGTTGTAAATGATCTGTGGTTGCACCATATTTGCACACATATTTTTATCTTTCTTTGAAGACATCTGTGACGCTGGTGAGTTGAGAGTTGCAAATTCAGCAGAGGTGCCATGCATCTTCAATTGTCTTCTAATTCCTTCACTCTATTGTTTCAAAATTGCATCTTTCAAGAACATTTCCTTTAACTTACCAACAAAATTGCAAAGGTTCATCTTCATCTATTAAAGAAAAGCTGCAGGAAATAAGGTTTGAAGCTTCCAGAGTTGAAAATGTAATCTGAATTGTTCTATAGTTCTTAGTCCTTCCGCGCACTTTTTCATAACGGCTTCACCATTCGTAGAGCATGTTCGAAAAAACGAACACGGAAGCCTCGAATACATTTTTAATGAATTTTAATACTCTTTTGATTTCGAGAAATCGTAAAAGAACGATGTCATGAGTGAAGAGGATCCGAATCACCCCTTAACGAAACTCCTTATCATAATCAGTAAATCCTCCAAGAAGATTTTCAATCAAGGTAAAGTTTTGTGGTTCCTTAAACACAGGAGGGATATCAGTAACGATCACCCAAACCTGACATGTCTCATGTGTACTTCAGCGAGGGGAGAACTTCATCATAATCCTCCAAACAAACAGGAGCCTTGTCAAAACTCCAAGCCCCACCATTAAGAACTTTGTTTTTGTCAAAACAGTGATGAGCAAAGGAGAAGAGAAACTGATTCCCCACTCTTAATCCCTTATTAACGACCCAAGTACGAAGGAAATGAGCCTTGAAAGCGGTGGGATCAACCAAACATGTCAAAGGTTTCCCAAGCAAATACGATTGGGTAGATCTGCAAACTTGTTTTTCAAGATCAGGAGTACCACCCCACTCAACAAGAACAAGGGAGAAGGTAAAGCTAGCAATCACAGCATCGATGGAGGTCATGGAGGGATGTGGAAGAGCTAGAGGCATAGTCGTGGAGATTGTTTTGGTTGAGACAAAAGACACTCCTTGGGTTTTTTGTTTTTAAGGTAGTTTCCTTTAATTTTTAAATGTGTTTTAATTTCCTACTGCTACTTTTAGTTTCTTTCAGCTGTAACTTAATTTTTCTTAATTTTAAGAGCTAATTTCATTTTACCTCCCTAACATTTTACATGGTAAATCAGTTACGGCTCTACACTTTTAATTTCATCACATATATCCATGTGCTCTCCTATTTAATCAATCATGTTTGATAATTTATTTTTTGTCAAGTATTTTTGTAAATTGAAAATGTGGCTCTAATGAGTTCCATTGTATGATGGCGCATTCACTAATTTGGCATGCAAAATTATATATCGTATGTGACTATAATTTCAAAAAGGATTTTTTATCACCACTAGGGTCAAAACTTTGTTGCATCGAGGTGAATGATACCCAATTTTCAAAAGTGATCAAAGAGGTATATAGACTTGTAAAATTGATCAACTTCATACCTCTGTCCATTTTCTGTCACACCTCCATTAAAACTAAGAGTATATACCACATTTCACTCAATTTTTAGTTTGAAATGACAATATTATCCTCCAATTCTTTCTCTTTCTCTTTCTTACATTCTCCTTCTTCCTCGTTCTTCTGCAATCTGTGAGCTTTCTATAATTTGAATTCGAAAATTTGGAATTTGAAACTAAATATAGAAATGCAAAATGCAAAAATCAAACCCAGAAATTGAAGTGATTTATGGTAAGAGGGGCCATCAACCATCTATAACTCAATCTTCTTTTCTATAGAATTAAAATCTTCCATTCAATTTCAATTCCAATCGTCGATCTTAGAAACAATAAAGTTGGGATGAGACTCCCGCTATTATTCAGGACGTTCTCTACGCAGGATATGTGTCGTTGTTCTTATGTAGCTCGGGTTCAGGTTTTATGTCCCCCGGTGCAAAATTTTACTACTATTAATATAATAAATGGAACCCGAGGCGCGGGTGAGCCTCCCAGCTAGGCTGGGTTCCAAAACCCCTTATTCAAAAAAGTTGGGATGTTTCCCACCTTCTCAAGAAAACAAAGAAGAGGGGAAGGGAGGTCGAGATGAAAGAAGAAGAGAATCAACAAAGTAAAATAAAAAGTTTTGTGTCAAAATATTATTATAACCCCACAAAACACCGCACCACATGTGATCAATTTTAACAGAGAAGTTACAAAAATAAGCCGAGGTATCAAGTTGATTTGGTTTTAAAATTTAGATATCATTTTGATCACTTTTTAAAAGTTGGGTATCAAGTTAATTTGTTTTTAAAAAATTTAGGTATCATTTTGATCACTTTTGAAAGTTGGGTATCATCTTGTCCGTGTAAAAAGTTAGACACCATTGGTGATAAAACTCAAAAATACATCACAAAATAGTTGGCAAAAAGCCAAGGATTGGACAAGATTGATTGAAATTGGTAAGTACAGGGGGCACCGCGTGATGAAATTAAAAGTGCACGGGCACAAATAATTTAGGGTGTAAATATCGTGGAGGTAAAATGAAATTTGCCTAATTTTAATTAATTAATTTATTTCTATATTTCTTATAGGTTTAAATTATGGGAAAATTTCAAGAATAGTACATGAAGTATACGCCATTCTAACCTTTTAAGTGAATCAAATTTTGTTAAAATCAAAGCGGTACATCAAGTTCAAATTTCTACCCAATATGGATACATGCCATTATGGACTCCGATTAACTTTATGTAATTATTCAATTGTTAAAGGGTAATATAGTATTTTTACAGTTTCCTCTCTATCTCTCTCTCTCACCCACCCTCTCGACACTCGACTTTGGTTCTCTCTCTCTCTCTCCCACAGACCCAACTCTTCCTCCATGCATGCGACCATAGCATCTCCTCCACTTCTAAATCCACATCCACATCCACCAAACCAAACTCCCCTGTAATTTTTGTATTCAACAAATTTAAACCCCCGGATGAATTAGATTTCCCTTTTTCTTTTTTGTTGGTCCCTCACTCCTTCTCCATTTTATACCAATCACATCACTGACTTGTACCAATTTCCTCTTCTTCCCTTTCAATCCCTACCGAGAATTGAAGAAAATTAATTCACAGGGGTATAATGGCGATGAGAGGGAGCAGTTGAGAAGAAGGTCAAGAGGTGTTTTGGACCTACAACGACGTCATCAATGGCGACAAAGGGGGCCTACGTATGAGGGGCTGTTGCGGATGTATATGGCTCGAGGCGGCGGCTGACAGTCCTGATGGTGCGTCCGGAGGAGACGGATGGCGATCAGTGGTCTCGATTGGGGTCGGGTTGGGGAAGGTTAGAGAGCTGGAGTGAGGGAGGATTGACCTGATGTCGGGGAAGTGGGTGGCTTCTGGCAGCGAGTTGGATCCGAAGTAACTTGGCCGGTGGTGGAATGATAGTTGTGGGTGGGGCTGGAGGAGAGGGAGAGAGGAAAAGAGTAAGGGTGAGGAGGGAGTGGAAGGCAGAGGGAGGCCATGGAGATGAAGATGAATTTGGAGGGTTTGGATAGGGAGGAACATGGTTTGGAGAGTGAGGGAAGCTGGGTTTTATGGGTTTTAGGTGATGGGTGGTCATTAAAGGGGAATAGGAATTCAGCTCTTGTGGTGAGCTGCGGTTAGTCTGAGGGAGAAAGAGGAGAGATGGGTGTTTAGTTTAGTTGGTTTTTTTTCTCACCATCCTTGAAAAGACGGATTTACTCCTAAAAAAATTTGACAGAAAACACATTAATTAACGGAGCATGTAGCGGCATACACCAAAATTAGGTGAGATTTGAACTTGATGTACCGTTTTGATAGTTTAGAAAGTTGATTCCACGAAAGGTTAGAATGACCGGATACTTCATGTCTTTATTCCTGAAATTTTCTCTTAAATTATATATAAGCTATTGTTCAAGTATATCCGGAATATATGTTTGGCCCAAACTCTAAGTTACTTGTGCAAGTTGTAATAAGGTTAATATTAGAGATATTTTCGGAGATATTAGTAGATATCCAATCATTGTATGATTATGTTTCCATGTACAACTCGATTCTATGTTTGTAATCCTCTATATAAAGAAGCCCATATTATCAATGAAAACATAGCAAAATTCTCTCTCAAATATGGAATTCCTTGAAACCGTTAGGCGCGAAGCCTAACCTTGAAACCCCTAATATCATAGCCTTCAAACCCTAGCAACAACTTCTGCCCGAGCCACGAGCAACAAACCTTGCCTCTGTCCTTCCTAGCTCTCTTGGCACCCTCGGCACCGGCGTAGCAGCAACTCACGCTTGCTTTGCCAGCGAAAAAAGAAAAACCATAGAGAAGGAGCTCTCGGTCAAAGGCAAAAAGAGAAAGAAAAAACAAAAGGGAAGGGAGAGGCCCACGTTTTTCCAGTCAAAGATAGCAAAGAAAGAAAGAGGAAGCAGCCCACGGTCGCGTATGAAGAAAAAAAAGGAAGAGGAAGCGGCCCACACTTTTAGTCAAAGTCAAAGAAAAAATGTATTTTTTATAAAAGCGTTTCTGCTTTCCGTATTTCCAATTTCTTTTCTTTTTCTTGGGAACTTGTAACCTCCCTCCTTCTACACCCCTTTCTTCTTCATAGGAGAGACCAAAAGCCGAACTGTGGGGATTCGGTGCTATCTCCAAGCTTGGAGCTTGTTGAGACCTCTAACTTAGAGTTTGTTGAGAAGATCTGATCGACCACATGCATCATTGTTTGATCTAATCCAATACCTCTTGGAATGGAATTTCTTGGGAGGCGATTAAACTCAAAATTCAATTTCTTGGAAGCGATTACGCTCAGAAATTTCTATTTTTTAAGTGGTAGCTTTTTACGCTCGAAACTAATCATTTTTCTTGTTCTCTTTTCAAGATGAGTAACCTGAACAAACGAGGACTTTGCTCCATTGGGAACAACTGGCTTTAGATATCACAAGTGGAGTGCGTGATATTAGCCAGCAGCATCTCTCAAGGCCAGGAGGAATCCCTGGATACGATTCTTGGGCCTAGCCAGGGCGTGCTAAGCTGTTGAGCAAACTCAAGCTTTGGAAGCAAATAGAGCAGCCTTGGAGGCAAATAACGCTTGAAACCCTTCATCCTAATGACTCATCGTCATATGGATTATTCTTTTCCAAAGATCTGAGTATATGATTGAAGAAGACCACGAGGAATTTTGTAGGTTTCACTTTCGAAGAAAGATTTGGCAGCAGCGTCGTGACTCCACTGCTTCGACCTAGAAGTGAGATGACATAGCCTCGCCACGTGATTTCAAGTCAGTTCTTGACAACAACTCAAAAGCATTTTGCATTAAATCCTTGATGAAATTTTGTGAAAAAAATATCACAGATGTGATGTTGATTGAGAAGACTCTCTCTACCTTCCCCATCTCTCGCTTTGATGGTTGCTTTAACTATCGAATCGATGTTATTACTGCGGGGCGGATCACAAAATTTCATGAGCTCATTGGAGTCATGAATGTTGCTGAAAAACATGACAACATCTTTGTGAAGAACTATAATTCAAGACACGTAGGGAACAGAACATATTCGGAATCCAATTATAATCACGCCTAAGGGAGGCGCCAGAGTGCAAACCCTAAATCTAGGAGGACATTTCTGGGCGTTTTGGTCCACATATTCTCGCTCTAATGAGGAAGGTAACTGTCAAAATAGGCGAACACGGAACCGAAGAGGTCAACTTGGGAAGAGAAAGGGAGGCAGCAGCCTCTCTGGCCATGTTGGTGGGGCCACTAACATTAAGAGCTATCCAAATGGCGCGCTTTCAAAGCCTCAATCAATGGAGTCGAGCACAAAGATGTATGTTCCCAATATGGAGTATCGGTCATTGGGCACACATTTGTAGAGCTTCGTGGAAGATATTATCACTGGAAACTACAAAGCATATTGAGAATCAAGAGAAGCTCACTATGTGGAACAAGAAGATCAAGAAGATGATCTAGAGTGAAGGGTTGAATACTTCAAATGCATTTGAGATCAATAGATGTAATTCAGTTTAAGTCCTTATTTTTTCCAAGAGATGTAATAAGCAATTGCCATATATTTTGTAGTAAATACCATTGGTTTAGTTTTTCTTCTACTAGGCTCATCCAAAGTGAGTATGATGTCTAGGAAGGTTTTGAGATAAGTGGTACTTAAGAGAGCTTTGCTCCACCAACATCTCTCTACTCTCACTGGTCATATTTATTTTGGAGTTACCAAAGAAGTCAAGCGACTACCATTGTTTTGCATTAGCTAGAATTTGGATTAGATTCTCTTAATGGTTAGAAACAATGATGTATTATGTTGACTTATGAATAAAATTTCGAAGTTCTTTTCATTATGACTCCATTTTAATTACGAGCATATTACTTTGTGACTTTGATGGCTAGGTCATGGAATTAGTTCAAGGACATGGAATAGCCCAAGTCTCCTTGCCAAATGGCACATTCATTATCTTGTCCACGAAACTCTCTGCGGCTCCTAGGGCAAATCGCACCCTATGAATAGCCAACGGATTCCATACTGAGAAATGCATGTAGAGAACAGAAAAGAGTTCCTTTGCACTACCTCTAATGATTGCTTATAAAAGATGCATCTTAGAGAAGCGTATGTGTCTCTCTAATGGATTTTATGTAAGCCACTATTAGAGTTATTAAATCCAATAAAGAGTTATAAGAGAAGATCTCTTGGATTTAGACACATATTGGCTTTGTCACAACAGGATAGGTCATCCTAGTCATGATATGATGATCCGTTTACTAAAGACTTCACACGGACATCCATTCTTTTTGAAGCGAAGCGAAGCATGAATCAAAGGTTGATTCACGGACTAAATGTGCACCGTGCCGCCGCTGCCTGCGGCTGCGGCTGTCCACCACCGGCCTAGGGCGGGACAATCTCTCTATCCATGGCGCCATGGATGGCGTCCATCATGGTGATGGCGCCCCGGGTGATGCTGCGATCACCAACTTTGCTTCAAATGGCGTTTCAGATGCTCAGGCCCAACCAAAATCCTCATTGGTTGCTTCTAAGGCCTCTGCGCTCATTTTACAAAGCCCAGTTCCTTAGGGAAATTAGGACTAAGACTGTCCTATGCAAAGGATATAAAAATAGGGACTGATTCAACCAACTTCTAGAGGCGTTTAAATATTTCATGATGTTGGTTAACACGCAAACATCTTTGGTCCACGTGGTGTGCCATTGTCCACACTGTAAATGCTGCTTATACTACACTCATATCATATGACAACGGGCTTATTTCCCGGATCATCCCTATTCATTCAATTGGACTTGACAATGCTAGAGAGTTTACATGAAAACTTTTCGATGGTCATTACAATAGGGGTGATGTTGGACATCATATTCTCATGTACACACCCAAATGGTCTAGCGAAAGCGACTACAATGGTAGCGAAGAAAATTGATAATGCGCACTAATCTCCTTATATCCGGCAGGGTGATGCAATATTCCATGCGGCTATGCTAATTAGATCTCTGACCCACCGCCACTCAATCTAGCTCTGCATTACGACTAGTGACTGGATACAAGTATCTGCGTACTTACGCATATTTGAGTGATTTATGCGTTTGTATGTGCTTATTAGCAGCCCACGCGTACTCACGATGGAGTCCTCAGCGGCGAATGGGTAAATCGTTGGATATGAGACTCCAACAATCATCCGCCACTTAATACCCTTGCTAGGCGATCTCTTTATACGCTATATTTGCGGATTGTCACTTTGAAGAGATAGTCTTCCCATCGTTAGGGGAGATAAAAACATAGATGTTCAGCGAGAAGCGACATGAATTATGCGTAATTACGTCCCCTACTATGTCTCATCTCGATCCTCGTTAAAGTGGCGAGATCACACATATCTCTATCTGCAAACATGCACGCAACAAATGGACGTTCCTACTAGAGGGGCGTAGCTTTTACCCTACGCACTTAATGCAGGTAGGCATGACACCAACGCCATAAAGAATGGCACTCTGGCGTTCTGAGGCCGCTGACCCTAGCTAGGATGCATGGGAGGCCAGTGGGTTCAAAGAATACTTTGGCACAATCCAATCCTTTGATCATTGACACTCAAAATTTAGTCTTATGAGAATGTTCACGATTATGGTTATCATTGGGGGCGCCTCAACGTCGAGAACCTATTCCTAAAAATATAGAGCTCTATAGAAAATTACACTAATGTACATGAGACATGAGATATAAATTCCATCATGATTGATGATGTATTAGCGCATGAGTTTGTTGAGTCCAGATGATATCGAACCACGCTCCGATTGATGAATGGATGCCAGCGTTGAGAAATTTGGGCTAAATGGAAAGATGCGATCGAGGTTAAGTTGGATTCTCTAATGGCGAGGAAGGTTTTTCGAGCCAACACCTCCTATCATAAAACATATTGACTAATGGGTCTTTTGTTAGAAAGCGTGATGAGAAAATGAGATGGTAATCTCGCCTTATGGCATAAAGGCTTGTCACAAAAGCATACGGAATAGACTATGATGAGACATATTCTCACCGCGTAATAGGATGTCATTGCACTCCACTACCTGTCGGTTTGGTAGTTTTGAATAAGCGAAACATGCACGACTACGAATGTGGTCACTACATTATCTCTATGAGAATCTAAATATGGAATATACATGAAGGTTCATGGTGAACTTCATTTACCTAAGTCAAGTGGCTCACAGACCACGAGGCAGCGTTTGCAATGAGGTGAAACACTTACTAAAGTGACTACTTGATTGGGAAGGGATATGTGAATGCCCTTGCGTCTCTAAGACAAGTTTGGATTCTATAAGCGGTTCATGTTGGACATGATCTTCATTGGAAGCCCTTAAAGTGTTAAGGGAAACGCTGAACACTTGAAATCCGAGTTTGAGATGAAGGATCTTGGGAGAACATGATTATGTCTCGGTTTGGAACTTGAGCATCGTATTGATAGATGCTTAGGCGTTTTAACAAGGTCAAGCCTTCAACCACCCCCATGATCATCCAAGGTCTTAATCACGAAAAGGATCCTCTTCGTCCAAGGATGATGGCGAAGATGTGCTAGAAGCGAAGGTGCCCTACTTGAGTACAATAGGCGCATTATTGTACTTAATTAGCTCAAAGCACAAGACCGGACATCTCATTTGTAGTGAACTTGTTAGCTAGGCATAGCTCTGTAGCTATGGCGCCATTGGACTGGTGATATACACTTGTTCTATCCCTCTGAAGATGATGAATTCGGACCCATCACACACGGTAACATAGCCAACAGCAGCTGCATCCTTTATCCCCATCCCAAAACAACATTGGCGTTTTGGAAGGTTTTGTTGTTGTTGGTTAACTCTACGACCCATTCAAATGTCATTCCCAAACTGGTTAAGTGTTCACCATGGGTAAGACGCGATATCTTGAAGGTCTATAGAGAACGGACCCTAGTAAGCTATATGTTCAAACCATGCAGAGATTATTGCTCTTCCACGAACTTCGAAGTAGTTCATGAATGTATGTGGATTGGATCAATAATTACGCATGTTGAAACAATTGTGGTTTGAAGTCTACCGCAGACGAGGCCTCTGAGCATTTATGAGGATAATGCTGCTTGTATTGAACAAATGAAGCAAGGCTACATCAAAAGCGACAACACCAAGTATCATCGGCAACAACATACTCTCCTTAAGATCAAAGTGAACTAGGTTGATCACGAGGGCGGTGTGGCGGACTTGTTCACTAAGTCATTGCCTAATTCCACTTCGAGAAACATGTTGGTAGCATCGTTTTGCAGAAGTTATCGAACTCCCATGACCGTAGTCATCAAAGGAGATCTGGACATCAGGGGAGATGTCTACATGTATGGTCTCGAAGCGTGAAGGGGTGTGTTGTACTCTTTTTCTCCTTGACCCGAGGTTATTTTTTGTCCCCTTTGGGTTTTGTTACCGGCAAAGTTTTTGATGAGGCAGCGAGAGGAGCATCCGCGTTTGGCGACACAAGGGGAGTGTTCAAGTATATCGAGAATATGTGTTTGGCCCAAACTCTAGGTTACTTGTGCAAGTTGTAATAGGGTTAATATTAGAGATATTCTCGGAGATATCCGTGTAGATATCCAATCATTATACTATTATGTTTCCATGTACAACTCTGATTCTATGTTTGTAATCCTCTATATAAAGAGACCCCTATTATCAGTAGAAAACACAGCAAATTCTCTCAAATATTGATTCCCTAAAGCAGCTATAATATATTCAATTTTTTAATCAAACACAAAACGGGTGCTAATATATTAATTCATCTAAAAGCCCGAGGAATAAGGCTGTTACATTACATACCCTTCGCTGCCATCTACTGAGACAAATAAGAAGAAAGTGGTAGTACCTACAGTGGTACATAGAAATAGACTCACTCATTATACATTCATGTATGTAGACATATATAGTGGGAGTCCTCATTTTTGGTGCTACTCTAGAAGCTAAGGTACAAAGAGTGCACCCAAAAAGTGCATTAGCTTCCTAAAAGGAATTTATTGTAAAAGGCAAGCTAAAACATAAGAAGGACCTAGGGCAATAACCTTGGCCCAAATTTGCCGAGCCACCTCACTGGGGAAGAAGTTCCCACTTTCAGGCCCATCGGGGTAGGCTTGGTCAAGGCCCACATCCATCTCCAAGGCGCCATGTAAAATGCAGTACCATCCATGGCAGTTTAAGCGGAGCCCGCTCGGCCCGGCACAGCGTGGCAGCCCGCGACCCAAATCTTCACGCTTTACAGCGCCACACAAAATAGCACCGCCTTGATCCGGCGTAGGCCTCATCATTTAGCCCTTCCGACCCTAAGCTGCGCCCCTAAACTTCGGCCCTTACATTAGGGAAGCGGCCGCCCTACCACTTTCTCAAATAGGGTTGGGTAAAGGGTCATGCAAATGAAACCCGACCCTACCCTAAGGCCACCCAATTGAGCGTAAGGGCCAAACCCGGCGAGCCCAATCTTGAAATTTATATATTATTTTTATTATTTTCTATTACATAGGCTTTGTTTTCTTTAACTATTATTTTCCTTGTTACACAACAATTAATATTGATAGATTTAGAGGAGATAGTTAATTGAATATAACCACCTTAACTAAATTAATAAATGTTATAAGTTAATTTCTATATATATATATATATGTGTGTGTGTGTGTGTGTGTGTGTGTGTGTGTGTATTAAATATGATCAACAAAAAATAATGAGTCTTGTATTACCTATAAAATCATTGGAGGCCACATTTTGAGGAAAAAAATATAATGTATTTTTTTTTTTTTTTTTTTAGTTATACAAAATAAGGCTCTATTAGGCCCAAAGGCCCCTAGCGGAATCGGGCTTTTGGGCATGGTAAGAGTTAGCATATTTAAGCCCCGCCGACCCTACCCGGCCCTAAATTTTGTTGACTTTGACTAGGCTTGGCCCGGCCGACCCTAAGCCCTAAAATTTAGGGTAGGGCTGCCCCTAGCCCGGCCCATGATGACCCCTAATCCGGTAGCCTCATAATCCTCACCACCCGTCGATCCAAGCGGCTATCAATAAGGTTGTCGAGTCTTGAGTCAGCACAACCATCGCTTCGAGAGATGATGCCCCGAGAAAAGCGATGCCATGCCAAAGCCATCCGGTATACCCTAAGTACAAACAACCACCCAAGGAGCTCCCTCAAACAATATACGCCGAGCGTACCCATTAAGCGGCTGACCCCAAAGGCGTCGGCGGCCGACGGAGGCCAACCTAGGCGGCGAGCGTAGAGCGAGCATGAATTAAGCACTCGGAAGAAGCGGCCTTAGGGTTTCTCAAGGAGAGAGGTATCGACCTTACGGTTTTAGATGCTATAATATATTTAATTGTATTGTCTGCGGATTTGGTCTTTTTATGTATGTTAATTACTAATAATATACAATTACAATTCAAGATGGAATTTTTTATTAAAAATAAGGACCAAGTCATTAGAGTCAACGCGGTTGAATTAATGCGTAACTGACTAACTTTTAGGTTGTCGATATGATCAATTAACTGAATTTTTACTGCAATTTTAGTATCGAAAAACTAAATCGATTTAACAGTGTCCACCCCTAGCCCAAACAACGTCGTCTGTTGGAGGAGAGGGTGGTCCTAGTTAAGGCTTTGGCTGGTTGGCGCACTTGACTCTTCTTGGGTAACATCTTTGTTTAGGTTTACTTACTCTTTGTTGGTGAGTTTTTCTTTGGCCTAACTCACGTCCGTTTGTTTCCTTGATATTTATTGGGTTTTATTTATCCTAACTTTTTCTAATTTTATTATTTTCGTGATTGAAACGGGTTTCATTCCCTTGGTTGTGGCAATTTTTTTGGCATAACTGACGTAATTTGGATAACCCTAGCCCAACTATATCATCAAAGGAAGAGCATGCTGTTGTGTCAAGTGTTGACGATGCATAATTAAAGTTTTACACTCCGAGTTCATAATTTTCATACAAATATCGGTTTTCAGACCTGTACTATTTGAACAGGTTGCATTAAAAATACGACAAATTGCTATGATAGAAAGGTTGTGTATTAGAGTCACGTCACTCGTGACTCAAACTCTAGTAAGTAGTAAGTACTAACCATCAATTTGAAACAAAGACTAGTCATTACTCATTATTTTTGTTCTAACTAAACCAATTAACTAGTCGAAGCATCATTTCCCTTGTTGGAAACGCCCTACTTATCCACCGGCAAACCCCTCTCATAATTGATAAAACCATGATCACCCAGATCCCCCAATTCTTAAACAAAAATCCAATGTCAACCAAATCTAACCCTTCTCATGAACTGGGGACTACAGGACAGAACAATATTCGACACGGACAAAATGCCCGGAGGGCCCACACACCCTCCTCGGGCAGTGAGAATATTCTGCAGTCCGTCGCATGCAGTGGTCGCGCAACGTGTCTCCCCTGCACATGTCTATGCTGCCTAAAGGCCAGAAATGACCCCTCCCCATTTCTCCATTACTATTATTACTACAGTGCTCTCACCTCGCGTCCTCGTCCTCGTCCTCGTAGAGACCAGAAAGAAGAAGAAGGAGAAGACTTTCGAATATTCCACGCTGGCTTCTTCCCACGTGTTGCTTCGCCTTTTCTCTTCAGATTCGTCGCCGACCTTTCCTCTCCAACTATTCACAACATGCATCTCTCTCTCTCTCTCTCTCTCTCTCTCTCCCCTTTCAGTTTTAATATATAAACCCTAGTGTGAGCTAGAAAACAACGCATTCTTCTTGTTTCTTGTTCCACCGATGCTTCCTCTCTCCCTCTCTCTTCCCTAAACTTATTCCTTCTCCGGCGGGCTCTGGTTCTGTGCGAAGAGTAATTCCAAGCAGTGCAACTTGGGAGTTTGGGATGGAGATGAACTACAACTACGGCGGCGGCAGCGGCAAAGAGATCAGCTGTCCGTACGAGGAATGGGGTGATGATGACCAGAGACCCCCAAGCCCCGGCTGAGGTGGACGCCGGATCTTCACGGCAGATTTGTCGACGCCGCCGTCACTAAGCTCGGTGGCCCCTGACAGTATGTCCTAGCTCCTTCCTCTTTATAATCACCTCTTCGTCTAGTTTTTACTTTTTATTATTTCTTGGATTGAAAACTAGGATTATTTTTTTCTTTTCCAATAGAAGCTGACATTTCGAGGATACAATGCAGTAGTATTATAAAACATAAGTAGAATTTTTTAAAATTTTTATTTGATATCTTATGCAGTTAGATTGTCGGTTTTAGTACCGAAGAAGTTATTTAGCTGATGAATGAATCCCATTTGATAACAGAACAAGGTCACGAGAGTTGTATAGATCGACTTTTATTGGCCTTAATGGTTAGGGGTACAACTTATAAAGCTCTGATAGTTTGTAGGTTCTGTGTTCTTATATCAAATTTGCACGAATTCTAATGAAAGTAGTAATTTATCTCAGTATAGCAATATTATAAGCATGCAAATTATGAACATCATTAGGCAGGTACATGGGTCCTTTCAATTCTCTGATGAGAATTTAATATTGAAGAGTGTTTCTGTTTTCAGAGGCCACTCCTAAGTCTGTCTTGAGGCTAATGGGCTTGAAGGGATTGACATTGTACCATTTGAAAAGCCATTTTGCAGGTATAGCCTTGCCTCCTAATTTCTTCTTTTTCGTATCTAATTTCCCTCCTAGTCAGTATTTACTTCTTTCAATCACTGGTGTTTTGATGCATCCAGTGCATGCATAACTAAACTAGTCATTATGCAGAAGTATAGACTCGGACAGCAATCTCGGAAACAAAATTCTGCAGAACAAGGCAGAGAGAACAATGGTGAGCTCTTTATAAAATCTTGATACACATTAAATTCCATAGTAAAATGAACAACTGATGATTTGAAAACTCATTTCAAAAACTAGTTGACCCTATTTATCTAAGGATTCTGTTTAGCAATTATAAAGTGGCAAACACAACATTTCTGATGCATGAGAATTCATTTTATTGTTCTTCTGTCATTTTTCATCCATATATGTTTTGTGTTTCGCTCTATGTTTTTGGCCTTGGAACTCTTACACTATGCCTTTTCCTTTTACAATTTTAGGGGATTCATTTGTACATTTCAGTAATCATCATTCCACAGGGTCAACCACCAAATCCTCAAGAGGTAATGCAGAACAAGGGTATGTGAAACTGGCACTTTAATCAACTTCCCCAATTAATTACTCCTTGGGTTTTATATATTCTTTATTAGAGTTTCCAACTGTTCTCAAATTTTGCTGTCAACTGATGTGCTTACTTTTTATAGATAGATGAGTGCCAGATTTAAAATGTTAAAAGAGATGAGAGCTAGAGTTAAACTGGTACTTGTCAACTACATTTCTTACTTTTCAAATTTTTCTATCAAATAAATCTAAATTGTTGCCCTTTTTTAGACAACATTTTCCGTAGTAGAGAATGTGCCTTTATTAGAAATAAGAGGTATTCTAGTAACCCAAAATAGCAACAACGGTTTTTCGTTTCTACTTGCACCTTCTTATTATGCTAAGCAGGAAGATGGCCAACAAAGTCAAACTATGATTAGTCCCTCATTAATGTTCTTAGGTGGATTTGTGTGATTTCTGATCTTAAGATCCCCAACCTGGATACTGATCAATAGTAATACTGAAAACAGAACAATTCCGGCTTTGAGGAGGAACTCAAGTGTCAGATTGAAGTACAGAACAGATTGCAAGAAGCAACTCGAGGTATGTTGTTTTGCCATTAGCACTCATGGTCAAACAGTTTACTAGCTTATATTTTTCATGCTCAATAATTAATGATCGATGCTTGTTTTATCATCCTGGACTCTTTTCATGAGTGCCTTAAGACCAATGTTTTAAAAGGCTGAGGCGTAGCCAAAGGCGTTTTAAGGGAGAAACCTCAGACAAGCGTTAAGCCTTGAGGCGTAAAGTAAGCCTTACATTATAAATTAGTTGTATTTATGTATATAACTAGTCTTATATATAGAACATGTATTGTAACCAAAAACTAAAATTTGACAACCAAAATCAGACTACTCCTCCCAATTACACAATGAAACTCAGAAACCAATCACACAGACTAAAAAACAGAAGTTGGGGAATTGTTTACATACAATTCTGATGGTAATGGCTCAAAGCTTAAAAGCTGATTATCAGCATCATTGTTACTGGCTTCACTGAGATCCCTCAAACTTCTCCTTGAAGGAGTCTTGTCTATGCAGCCACATCATGTGCCCCTGTACTCATATCTAATTTTGCCACATTTTAATGCAGAATGTCAAATTGGGAATGGGAATAACAGTCGTCGGATAAAATTAGTTGACTGCATCCCTTGTACTCATATCTAATTTTGCCACATTTTAATTAGGTTCAAAAGAAGTTGCAAATGAGAATAGAAGCCCAAGGGAAGTACTTACAAGCTATATTAGAGAGAGCTCAACAGGGCCTCTCTATTATTGACATGAAGGGGCCAATTACTGCAGAAGCCACAAGAGCGCAATTGGACAGACTTCAATTTGGCTCTATCAAACTTCATGGAGAATATTAGCGAAGAAGAGAGAGAAGAGTAAACATAATAGAGATGAATAAGGAGAGGCTTATAAGAAGAGCAATGGTTCGACCTTCCAGATTTATGAAGAAGGGAATATTGGAGAAGAAAATAAAGATTCAAAGCTCAAGGTTGAGAGGGGTTCCATACATTTTGACTTAAATACTAAAGGTAGCTATGATTATGTTGGTACAAATGGAACTGAATTCGAACCACGATGCTTTCGTTTACAAGATAGTTCACTTTGATGGCAAGCGTGTAACACTTTGTTGCTGCTTATATTATATCCAAAAGTACAGGGTGCTTATATTTTGTTAACACAAAAGAACAAAGGAAAATGGTTTTCAGTTGTTATCACTCAATTGTGGTTGTAGTTTATGGTTTTAATCTGATATCCTAGCCATTTTAATGGAAGTATAGTGTACCAACATCGAGCACAGATTTGCCTTTATGCATTTCAATTTTCTGCATTTGTAGACATTTTCTTTTTCTTTTATTGTAGAGATCAGAGACATTTCGAGTGAGCTACTAAACTGCACCTTTCTTTCAAATTAAATTAAACTTTTCTGTCGTTGCCAAAATATCCATGATTTTTTAAAACCTTCTGTGAGTACAATAGCATTATGCCATTATGTCCTGGTTTTGGTGGAGTAGCTAGGAAGGATGATGGATGTCATCAGGAAACAAAACTTTGTTTTGTGTTTTGACTCCATGCATTTTGGCATTTTGATCATTTTCATGTTTCTTCTTCTCTGGTTCGAAACCGATCATTTCCATATTTCTTCTTTGATTTAGTCTACTCTTAACTTAATTTCTCACACTTTCTCACCACTTGGCTAATTTCAAGACCTTTGGCATTTGATAATGGTCAGTTTGTGACAGGACCCATGCAGCGCGGCCATCTTCCCTTGTGTTATTGACCTCGTTCGTGACAGGCGCGGAGCCATTCAAAGTGGCCATCTTCCCTCCTGAATGTTATTCAATCCTCTTAATGAATGTACACTGAATTTTCAATCAAAATTATCGAGCACCACAAATACCATTCCCACCACAAAAGGGATACGCATGGCATAACAAGCAGGTCGACTGTCATATGTTCTTCCATTCGACTGCATAGTCGGGTGGAAGTCATTTAAGTCTCGTGCAAACGTTGAGAGAAACTTCTGTCGCTCAATGAAGGGCTAGTTTCAGTGCGTCAACTGATAAAACCATTAAATCACAAATAGAAAAAGTGCAGGATGACATTTTCACTGTGCCAATAACAATTTCATAGATGAAACTAAATCAAACTACTTAATCCGTTCATAAGTATCTAAAACCAGATGAACTGAAAGTAAATAGAAAAGGAACAGTAAAGCCAAGTTCATCAGGACAAAGAAAACACGCCAAAGTTTTGTTTATTTTGGAAGTGAAACTCTGTTCTCCCAAACATCCTCCAGCTTCAATTAGTCTGCATCCATTTCTTCCAATGCTGCTCTTGCCGCTGCCTTTGCTTCCTCTAGAAGCTCATCTGGAACCTTCTGATGCAGGCGGTTCGATTCATCGCATGAACCCAGCTCATTTCCAATTCAAAGTCTTTGTCCTTAGCCTCATCGTGTATTCCATAAATGATCTTGGCTACTTCAATAACACCTTGCCGACAAGTCAATTCTGAAAGCTTCAACTTTTCAATCTCTGTTTTAGCAGCCTGCCTTCCCTTCCCAATTGCTGCACCAAAATACCTGTAAGAAACACCAGAAGGTTCAACCATGTATAATTGCGGCCCATCTCTGTCATAACCACCAAGGATTATCCCACATCCAAATGGTCTGAGCCACCAATATAGTGTGCACAGATGCACATAACTGGCAACCGCGTTCAGCAAGTTCCTTGATAGGAATCTGATCACCATAGACATTTTTCATAGTTGGTAGCTTCCGACTTTGTCCTGGCAACAATCTGCCTGCCATCAGCTGCTAATCCTGCCACTGCCATGCCAGAGTGGCGATGAACAGAATGAATTCTTCTGTTTGAACCAGGCAGCATCATCTTTGATGCAATGAGCTTTTCCACCCACCCATAACAACTCCATCCTTGCATTTGATCCCAATAACAGTCCCGGAGTTGTCAACAGCTTTGGTTTGCGTACTCAATCTGGAATACACGGCCATCAGGAGAAAATGTGGTGACTGAGAGATGCGTAGCCTGTTCCTATGCTACTCATCTTCTTGTTCTGGGTTTCTTCTGCTACAAAGCTACACATATGGAGCCTGTTAAAAAACCCAAAGAAAAAGAAAAAGAACAAAACAAAAATAGGAACTTCCAAATTATATCTATTTGGATTTAGGCTAAAGAAAGAAAAGCAAGTTAAGCCAACCAAAAAGCTATCATTTTCTATTTTGCTAACCTAAGTCTATGCATAAAGTGTTAGCATCACTGGCACATTATATCTTTGATACAGTCCAATCAGTTAGAGGCGAGTTTTAGGTTGAAAGACAGGTTAACCCTATGCTGGTCAAAGGAACTTTAGGGTCACCTCTGCTGGTTTAGGCTCACCTCTGCCAGTCAAGGAACTTTTAGGCTAACCTCTAAGCAAAATCAAATGTCAGAACACAAACAAAAGTCAGTTTATCATTTTGATTAGATTCTTCAAAAGCTGGACAGATTTGGGAAAATTATTTGTTAAAGGTTTTGGAAACCATATGAAAAGAAATGAGAGCTAAAATTATGTAGGTAGTCTTAGTAATATCATACACTGGTTTCCCCGTCTAAAAGAGAGCTACATTTTAGGTTAAATTAGCATTATAAATTGGAGCAGGTTTGTTATTTCCAAAAGAGCTTTAGGTTTTTCAAACAACAAAAATTTCCATGTAACAAGACAAGATGAAAGACACCAATGGATGGAAGTGATCAATAGGAACTCTTATTACTCCACATTCCCTCAAGATATTAACAGAATAGCTTAGGGTACAGCCTCACAATGATAATCAATTATACCCAGACAAGATAGAAAGACACCAATGGATGGAAGTGTTCAATGGGAACTCTTATTACTCCTCCACATTCCCTTAAGATACCAATGGAATAACTTAGGAGTACAGATCAAAAGAGTCAATCAATTATACCAAGACAAGATGAAAGACTAATTTCTAAGAACATGGTAATTGCACAAAACACAAAAATCAGTTTGGACTGCTATTAACCCAAATGCAGATGAAGGAGAGACCACAAACCCCAAAAAGAAAAAAGACACCACGTCATGTCAAATTCTACTTGAAGCAAATGAAACCTAATAGGAAACTGATCGAGTGTCCTTTTTCACCCAAATGTGAAAGTGAAAACAAAGCCAATAATAAAACAAAGGCTCTAAAAGTCTATACATACCAAATGACCAATACAAATCAATAGGTAATAAAAAACAGGATGGAGGACTTGAGTGGCAGCTAGGTTATCAAAAGGGTAGTAAAAAGAGCATTCTAGGACCGAGTGTGATCCACAATGCAAAAGAGTACTGCTAGATAATAACAGGCTTTACTTGGGATCTTGCTCAATTGGGCTTGGGAATGTTAGAATTAAATAATGGCTCCAACTGTCCAGGATTGCTGCCTTTTATAAATGTGATATGGGGTTAAATAACCCCTGTTTTGCTAGTTTTCTCCCAGGCTTTGCACTAAGAAATTGCAGCTTACAATTCTATCTAGATTTGTCAATGAAACCTAACCCTAAGTCTGATACCAGTAAACCTAGCGGGTGTGATGCTAGTATTTTTATAACCCCCATCAACCAACAATTTAGCATCAGTAAAAGGCCTAAATCAAACCTTTCTACAAATTACTCCCCTTTGTCCTGCATCAAAAGCCGCAAAAAGAAACCCTCAAACAGAAAATACCGAACCGGCAGTCCACAGAAATAACCATATACACAAGAAGCAACATGAACTAGGCCCAATTCTCTTGAACTAAGTCGCATCTATTGAGCTATCATGAGAATACTCCAAAGCAACAACACATACATTAGCAGCTACTGCAATAAATCTCCATGGTAGATGATATATAAGAAACTATTCCTTAGTAAAATCCAACACCAAAAGCGATAAAAACTTCACAATATAACCTTTTTTCAAACAGAGAACAGAGATCGAGCACTGCACTAAGAACAAAAAGAAAAGCAAAAACAAAATCGAGACAGAAATCAAAACAAACTAAATCGATCGGAAAACCAAAATTAAGATAGATTGGTTTTGAATCCAAGTGAGAGGAAGCTGAGATGGTTTGGGGGTTAGGGTTTTGGAAATTTGAGAGAAGAAGATAAAAAAGGGGATGGGGGAGTGAGAGATCAGAAATCGTACCGGAGGCGGTGGGCGTCTTGGTTTCTGGTCGGAGCCGGACGGTGGTTAGGGAAAGAGGAAGCCGGTGGGGAAGCGTAGGCGTCGTAGAGAGGAAAGAAACTAGTGAGGAGAAGACAAATCAGTAATTGAGAGTATTTGGAAGATGTGAGCTCAGGACTTTTGGTTTAGTGGAGTTTTGTATTTCGCAAAATTACAATTTGCACCCTATATTTTCATACATACCCTTGGCTTATTGTTTTAAGAAAACTTTTGCTTTTTTTTTTTTCTCTTTTCTATAGAAATCTTTTGTTTTTCAGTATTGGTCTTCATTCTTCATAAACAGATCTTTTGTTTTGGTCTCATGCACACACTTAGGTACAACAACAAAAAAGAGGAAATTGGGAACATTTCTTATGCTATAAACCCTAACTAAGCATATACAACTCATTTGCATATCATGAGCTTGATAAAAGCCAACTTTACAAACAAAAGAATAGCTTCATGCCTACTAGTGAAAAAATCATTGACTAGTGTCTTTCGTTCACTTATGCATGTAATAGTGATACAAATAAAATGTCTCTTGTTGTAGCAAACAAATAAGAGCAACTTTTTATTCATTAAGTCTCTTGAACATGCTAGTCAAATTCGAGATAATTACCAACTTCAAAAGAAATCATGATAGGAACCACTTTTAACAAATATTATTAGGGATCATTCAATCACCCAAAAGGTCCATACTTAGACCAGATCGACCTAAATAGATTAATAACAATCGAGAGAGAGGCAAGACATTCTCCTTAAAAACTCAAACAATAAAGGAACCAAGCATGGGCAAGAAACCCAGGATAAACAAGGGCCAACTGGCTCTAACTTGAACCCAAAGCCGAGAAAAGGCCAAAGCCAAGGTAACCTTAGCACCAGTTGTTGCCATTAGCCACGTCATTAACGCCATCAACCAGAATCAAAAGATCCAATTGTTGGCCACCCTAGCAAGCCAAGCCTAGAACCAGATCTCCACCTCACCCCTATTTGCATCGATCGAAAGCATATATAACTCGGACAAAATGGAGACCTCCATATAACTCACAACATGATCACACCTACGCACACTAGAAGTGGTTAGGCTCACCAAACATTAGAGCACCGGTGCTATACTCGACTTCAGGAGACGGTGCTGAGATATCTCATTAACATCACTAATGATGCATGGGCATCTACTCTGAAACCAAAGAGAAATACCCAAGCTCCACGCTTACCTCAAAGACTTTGTGCCCAAGTAAAAGAGGAAGCAGATCATTTGGCTTTGTTGAGTTTGCTGCTATTGATGTGTGATTGATTTGGCACAATTACCTTGCTGATTAAGTGTTGATCACATTGCTGAATAAGTGCAGATTAGCTTTTTATTTCCCTTTTTGATTGAATGTAATCTTTTCTTTAATTCTTTTTCTTCCTTAAATGTTTTGGATTGAAAGGCTATTTAAGCCTAACCTATGTAATGTTTTCAGCATCTTATTTTTCAAGAATATAAACTAAAAATGTAGCAACTTTGCTGCAAAAAGTGAGTGTTGAGTTCTTTGATTTCTGTGTGTGGTGTTGCTAGTGTGTTCAGACATGTGTCCATTTTGATTCCCCATCAATTTGGTATCAGAACTCCAATTGGAGCGCGTGGTGGACTTCCATGGCCTCATAATAGGCGTAATGGGGGAGGCTATCGGATGGAAGGTGAGACAACAACGGCTGACATGGAGGAGATCAGAGAGAATGATCAATCAACTTGTTGTATGCGTGTCGCTCGCATCGAAACCCAAAGCCAAGACGGTGATGGTGGATCTTTCGACGGGGGAGAGAGGCGTGAACCCTTTCCCGAGAAATGATGGGGGAATAATAAACGAAGCCTTGATATAAGGGTGGAGCATTCCTGAGTTTGAGGGAAGAATGCGACCTGATGACTTCATTGATTGGCTCAATATCTTTGTTGAGCGAGTCTTTGAATACAAAGGACGTTTCAGATGAGAAGAGGGTGAAGATTGTGGCAATCAAGCTGGTCAAGCATGCATCTGCTTGAGTGGGAGCAATTGCAAGTGTGAAGAGAACAGTTTGGGTAAATCCAAGATCAAAACATGGGAGAAGATGAAGAAGGAGTTGAAGAAGAAGTTTCTACCTAAAAATTACCTACAAAGTAATTTTTTGAAGCTACATAACATTCGTCAGGGAATCGGTCTGTGGATGAGTTTACTGAGGAGTTTGATCTTCTTACCATGAGATGTGGTATGACTGAAGAGGAAGAAGCAGACAGTAGCATGATATCTGGTAGGGCTGAGGCGTGAGATCCATGATGTTGTGGTGCTACAACCATGTTTGGAGTTATAGTGATGTGTACCGAATTGGCTATCCAAGTGGAGAAGCAATAACGAGCACATTACAAGCGAGGAGCAAGTGAAGATTATGAACACAAAAGAATAATTTCAGCAAGTGCTCCCCAAAACCACACCTATTATTGATTCTAACAGACGTGAACCAATAAAGAATCCAAGTTGAACATAAGACAGAAGCTCAGGGAGGGCAACAAGGGCCAAAATGTGAAGTGCTTCAAGTGCTCAGGCTTATGGCACATTGCATCCTGATTGTCCCAACCGAAGGATTGTGAGTTTGGTGGAAGAATTAGGGGAGGAAGCGATAGCGTGAGGTTGGACAACCCACCCACCTATGATGACTATGGAGACCAAGATGCAGAAGAAATAACCTGGAGCGATCATGGGGACACTCGCTAGGTTATTCAAGGGCAATGGAACACTAAAAAAGGTTGATGATGATTACAGTGGCTCGGCACAACATCTTTCACACACAAAGTGTGCCGCTAATGGCAAAGGTATGTTGTGTTATTATTGATAGTGGGAGTTGTGAAAATATTGTTGCTCAACATATGGTGGATAAGTTAAATCTGATGGATAACCCAGAGGAGGCCTAAGTCTTACAAGTTGTCTTGGTTCAAGAAGGGAAATGATGTTATTGTCAACCCAGAGATGTTTGGTGTCTTTTTCTATTGGCACTAAAGTACCAAGACTCCACGGTGGTGTGATGTAGCTCCCATGGATGCTTGTCATATTTTGTTAGAGCGCCGCATGGCGGTATGATCGGAAGGTTGTACATGATAGGCACCTAAACACCTACACCTTTGTCAAGGATGGTAACAAAATTATTTTGGGACCATCTAGATCGAGAAACACAAGCCTAAATCAGATCCAAGCGAGGAAGGTGGCAATCTTCCTCACTATGTGCAGATTTTTAATGAGGCAAGAGAGAGGGGTGTGGTCTATATGCTTATGGGAAGAAGAAACTGATGATACTAAACTTAATCACCACTGAAGAAATAGCTTCATTATTGAGAGAATTTGCTGATATTGTTCGAGAAGAGTTGCTTACAGGATTACCACCTTTGAGGGATATCCAACACCACATTGATTTTGTACCGAGCAAGCTTGCCAAACAAACCACATTATCGAATGGAGTCCTCAAGAATATGACGAGCTGGAATAAGCAAGTGGCCGGAGTTGTTGGAGAAAGGAGTTATCAGGGAGAGTATGAGCCACTTAGCGCGGTGCGACTTTACTTACACCAAAAAGATGGTACTTTGGCAAATGTGTGTGGATAGCGGGGGCCATAAAACAAAATTACGCGCATGTATAGATTCCCAATTCCACGCTTGGAAGACATGCTAGATCACTTGTTCGGGTGCCAAAGTATTCTAAAAAATTGATCACGAGGAAGGCGGATACCACCAGATAAGAATGAGGCCGGGGATGAGTGGAAGACTGCATTTAAAACCCAAGGCGGCTTGTTTTGAATGGATGGTGATGCCGTTTGGGCTTACCAACGCCCCTAGCACATTTATCGCGTGTCATGAACCAGGATATTTCAAGCTCTTTCTTTCATTGGCAAGTTTGTGGTTGTGTATTTCCAATGATATTCGGGTTTTATAGCATTGATGTTAATCAACATGTGGGACACTTGAGGACAAGTCTTTGAAGTATTGAGAGCAGTAAGCTTTATGCAAATTTCAAAGTGTGAGTTCTTAACAAACAAATTAATCTTTTTGGGTTTTATTATCTCTACTGTGATGGAGTACAAGTGGATCAAAAAGATTGAAGCAATCTTGGAATGGCTCCCTCAATATGTTCATGATGTTTGAAGCTTTCATGGGTTGGCTTCCTTTTATTCAAGATTCATCAAGAATTTCAGTTCCATTGTGGCACCAATGACCGATTGTTTAAAGGCCGGTGTGTTTAAGTGGATAGATGCAGGCTGAAAGAGCTTTCAAGCGAATTAAAATAGCCATGACAGAGGCTCCTGTGTTGGCTCTTCCGGACTACCAAAAAGGTCTTTGAAGTTGATTGTGGCGCTTCCAAGTTTTGGGTTGGAGGCTTGGAGCGGTTCTAAGTCAAGAAGGTAGGCCAATTGCGTTCTATAGTGAAAAACTCAATGATGCCGCATAGCGATACTTTCGACCTATGATGTTGAATTCTATGCTATCATGCAAGCTCTTACGACAATGGAAGCAGTATCTTATTTATAAAGAATTTATTCTTTATTCTTTATTCTGAACATGAAGCACTCAAGTTTATTAATGGTCAACAAAAGTTGAGCAGCGACATGCAAAGTGGGTTGAAGAAATTTTGCAAGAGTATGATTTTGTAATCAAGCACAAAGTAGGGGAGATCTTTGATTTTTTGTGATGTGTGGGACAATTGTACCAGCAAGGGGCCCACAACGAGGATTTTTCATGTCCAAGGCGGTTATATGTTTAAAGGGAGTCAATTGTGAATCCTTGAGAGTCCTTTGCGTTTACGGATAATCAAGAACAACATGGAGGTGGTTTAGGTGGGCACTTTGGGCCGGACAAAACTTTGGCATTAGTGAGTGAGAAGTTTTATTGGCCAAAGTTACAAAAAGGATGTGATGAAATATGTTCAGCGGTGTTGAACTTGCCATCTAGCCAAGAACCAAGTCGAATATTGGGCTCTACACTCCTTTGCATGAACCCCCAAACTCCATGGGTGGATGTCGGTATGGATTTCATTGTAGGACTTCAAGAACAAGAAAGCGGACATGATTCAATATTGGTGGTGGTTGACCATTTTTCGAAGATGGCACACTTACGTACCTTGTAAGAAAACCATAGATGCAAGTCACATTGCAAATCTTTATTTTAGAGATTGTTAAGTCTGGAATGGAATCCCCTACACTATTACTTGAGATAGAGATACAAAGTTTGTAAGTCATTTTGGAGGGGACGTTGTGGCGTAAGCTTGGAACTATGTTGCAATTCGGTGAGTGCTCATCATCCTTTAGACAGATGGCCAAACCGAAGTAGTTAATAGAACTTTGGGTAACTTGCTAAGGTCTTTGGTAGGGAAGTAACAAGAGGCAGTTGGTGTGAAGCTACTCCCCTCAATTTGAGTTTACTTATAATAGATCCAAGCATATGAGCATCAAGATGAGTCCTTTTGAGGCGATATGGGCACAATCCTAACAGCCCCATGGATTTAATTCCACTACCAGTTAATGACAAAGGTTGATTGGAGATGCATAAGATATGAGTGCAGCACATCAAGAAGCTTCCACGAGACCGTGACGGGCAGAGATTGGAAGCAAGTAATTTAAAGTACAAAGAGCATGATGATCGGCATAGGCACCAAGTTGAATTCAACGTAAAGTGGGTGACTTGGTATGGATAAATTTGAGGAAAGAAAGGTTCCCAAGAGGAAAATATGGAAAACTACATGATCGAGGTGGAGGACCGCCTGCAGTCTTTGAAGAAGCGGAGATCAAATGCGTATGCGTGCTTGAACTACCTCACATATTTGTGTCTCTCCTACTTTCAATGTGTTTGATTTGCAAACCTATCATGGGGAGAATGATTTCATTGTGGCCCGACTTGAGGGCGAGTCCTTCTCAACGCGGAGAGAGTTCTGATGCAGGGGCATTCTACTCGAAACCAAAGAGAAAGACCCAAGCTCCGCCCTTACCTCAAAGACTTTGTGTCCAAAGTAAAGGAGGAGCAGATCATTTGGTTTTGGCTGAAGTTTGCTTTGCTATTGATGTACAATTACCTTGCAGATTAAGTGTTGATCACATTGTTGAATAAGTGCAGTTAGCTTTTTATTTCCCTTTTTGATTGAATGTAATCTTTGCTTTATTCTTTTTTCTTCCTTAAATGTTCTTAGGTTAATTGAAAGAAAGGTTATTTAAGCCCTAACTTTGTAATGTTTTCAATATCTTATTTTTTGAAGAATATAAACAGAAAAGCGTAGCAACTTTGCTGCAAAAAGTGAGTGTTGAGTTCTTTTGATTTACGGTGTGGTGTTGCTAGTATGTTCAGACTGCGTCCATTTTGATTCCCCATCAACTAATGATTCCACCATTACGTCATCGGCGACTCTATATATAATTGTCCAACTATAGATATCTTATAGACGGACCAACAACCACCGCCCGTTGATAATCGCATTCTCAGTACCAGTACCACCTTTCTATGACTCTAAGGACTCTTTAATTAAGAATCGTCCAGTAGGTGGTTTCATGAGTTGGTGAAAACCTTCATTGACCAACTTACACGTGATGACCTGGATTTTTGTTATTTAATTTTGGTAATTAATAATGGACCGGTTATGCGAATAATTGTTATTGTGCTTTATTAAGTAGGTTGTATGTGAAGTGGAATGGTTTTAAATGCATTATAATTATTGAATTTCACAGTTTAGGGGTCGTGTGAAGTTTGACTTTTTATATATGTTGGGATTCTTGGAAAACTTCCTTCACGAAAGTTGTAGAAGCGTCGATACAGAGTTGATGGACATGCAGAGCAGCGTCAATTGGAGTTAAGTATGAGAAAGTTATGGCTTTGGGAAAAAGTTTGAGTTTTAGTATAAATAGGGAAGTTATGAAAATATCTTCATAATTTCATTTTCCTTTTTACCAGGAAAGCGATTCCCTTCTCTCCTCGGCTGGCACCTTGATTGCTCGAAAGATACGGCTACGGACGGCCGAACCCCGACTTCTTTCCCGTGACTCGGCGCTGAAATCCCTTTCGGATCGGTTAAACCTCGCCTTACTTTCTGATGCCGTCCACCTGCGGCATCCCTCTAGCTTGGCCCGATTCGGCGGTGGCGGGATGGCTTAGAAGCGGCGAAAAAATATATGTAATATTTGGACCCGATCGGTTCTTAGATCTTCCCTACGTCGTGAAGCTTCAAACCAAGCTTGGGAGCTTTCCGCGGCGGTGCCCCTCCTCTAGATCGATACTGTGGTAGGTTGTTTGGATCGATTCCGCGTGAAACTTGGATTCAACTTCGGATTGGAAGCAGTAATTCACGCTTGGCTTGCGGAGGTGGAGTTTACTACCGACTATTTAGCGGCTTTAGTTTCCTGACTCTCTACGTGCTAGTTTTGAAAATTGTTAAGCATGCTTTGAGATAGAAAGCATCTTTACGATGTTGGAAGTTTTGTGAAATATTGAGTTTTATGGGCTAGTAGGCGGTGCTCCACTTCCTCCTCACTCAAGGGTGGCGTTAGCAGCGTTCAGAGCCATGCTAAGTGGACTGTTTCTGGTATTATAAGTATATATTCTACTCATCCCATACGGTAGCCGTTTCTAGATATATAATACGCGAATTTTTGGAGTTAGTATGAATTTGTTATGATTTTTCGCGGTTTCCATCACGGGTTGATTTATTTGATCCATCGCGTGAGGATCCGAAAGGCGTCCGATCGACTTGTAGGTTTGGACATATAGATGAGTGGAAGTATTCCGGAGACTTTGGGAGGTCTACCGAAGTGGTTTAAGCCTCAATTGAAGCGTTACTTTTGATATTTTTAGTCTGGATTTTGGGGATCTGAACTTTAATTAATTTGTGATTCGCTGACTGAATCAAGGAAATTTTGTACTTCCTTAGGTACTTGACGGCGTATTTTTTGGGCCGGTTATTTTATGGATTGTGGCTGCTTTGTGCTATATTGAAGAGAGCTGGCCAGGGGCCCAGGCTCTTCGAGGTGAAGTAATCTCACAAGGTTCATATTTACGAGCGGAATACCGCTTACTTATCGCTTTTGAGAGTTATTGATTAGCCGCAAAACTATAGTTGGTTGGAGGTATTAGTAGCAGGGCATTCCACAGCTAGGATGGCTCATGATATATATATACTTATTTCGCGATATATATATATATATATATATATATATATATGTGTGTGTTGTTGGATTTTTTTTGGTACGTTTATGGGGAAACAATATGCATGAATGATGCTTTTATTGTTGTTTTGTGTTGTGGCTTTTGGAGAAACAAATGATTGTGGGGAATTGTTGATTTGATTTGTTTTGTAGCGTTGAGATTGTGTGTAACATTTTGAGTCATGTGGTGACTTCTTTAATGTTTTATTCAAAGTACTAAAGTTCAGGGGCCAATGAGGTCTATGACTTTGAAGCGGAGAATGTCGTAATGTCGTGTCTTTTGCGTACAGGACTGGATTCTGAGAATTGAGTTAGAGGCTAGTCACGGCATGCGCCATTTGTGATTCATGGGAGGTAGCATTGCAAGGTTATATCTCACTCCTTGAGATTCACGTGTTTTTAGGGAACAAAGGTGTGAGTTGCTTCCTTATTAACTTGGTTTTAAAGGGGACAAGAAGGTGCAAGTTGTTTTCCTTATTAGGCCGATTTGAAGTAGGGAAATCAAGGTGTGAGTTGCTTTCTCATAGTACGATTATAGAATTCAAGGTGTGAGTTGTTTTCTATAGTTATATTTGATAGAAATCAAGGTGTGAGTTGCTTTCTATGGTAATGCATTGATAGAATCTAAGGTGTGAGTTATTTTCTATGTTATATTTGATAGAAATCAAGGTGTGAGTTGCTTTCTATGATTGATAGAATTCAAGGTACGAGTTGATAAAATCAAGGAATGAATTGCTTTCTATATTCGCTTTGATACAAGAAACCAAAGAGGTGAGTTGCTTTTCTATATTTAACGTGTTTTTAAGGAATCAAAGTGTGAGTTATTTCACTTTTATTTCGATGTGAGTTGTGTTGAGACGGCAGGAGATTTACTTTCATACGAGCTTTCACAAAGCTTACGGGGTTTATTGTGTAGCAGCTTGGTACACTATTTATTCAGCGGTGTAGGGGTTAATCCTGCGAGTGGGGATATTAATGCGTAAAAGGCTGAAAGGTTGGGGGTAAGCGTGCTTGCGAGCAGCGGTAGGAAGCCAATTCAGTGACTTTAAAATTTATTTGGACTTCCGTTGTAGTAAACTTCGAGGAGCATTTACGTTTTATCTTGTTGTTGACAATTTAGTG
>JAGGNH010000178.1:0-80709 GCA_026586065.1 Dioscorea zingiberensis
TTTCATTTTCCCTTTATTTAAAATTAATTTTTTTCAATAAAAGATTAGATAATGGGCTGCTGGTTGCTTTTATTTAAAATTAATTTTTTTTACTAAAAGATTATATAATAAACTATTTATCCACGGCGCACTTTTGCTAACTTTAAAACTGCGCGGGTGGTTTATAGAACTTTTGTGTAATAATTATTTTAGGGTGTATATGTTTTGGGTGAAAAATAGATGCTTAAATAGTCTGAGGGAATTTAATAAATAATTATCTCTACAAAAGATTGAACCCAAAGTTATCAAAATAACTTTAAATCCAAATTTAGATCTAAATAAAATTAATTGGATGGAAACTTTTATAGTGAGGAAGGAAGGAAAAAATAATAAAGAGAAAAATAGAGAAAGTGTAGAAACCATGGCAATGATTTGAGGAAGCAAGGATTTGATAAATTAGCTTGGGAGCTTGAAAAGAGTGAAGATGGGGAAGCAGTTAAAAGCACCAGAACAACCAAAAAGGGATTGCAAGTCTAGCAACTAAAACAAAAGTATATTAAAGTTTTTTCAGCACTTGTGTAGCGGAAACTTTGAAGTAAGATGCCAGGTGGGATTTAAAAAATTAAATTAAAATCTCACACAAACATCTGATTTTCATAGAAATCTGCACAATATTGTTAGATTCAAAAAGGGAAATTTGGCACAGAGATTTGTTTTCAGAAATTATATACATTGAAATGTCTGTAGAGAGCCAAATTAGAAGAAACTGCTCCAGAAGAGATTATCGCAGCTGTGGCACACACAATGAACTTGTACCATGTAAAATTTGCCACATTAAATATTTATACTCAATAGAGCCGAAATAAGACATTCAATAGGCCGCCGCTGAGAAGGCAAAAATATGTGAATCCCAGGTAGAATCTGGAATCGGTAATATCATAATATGTGGTCTGACAACAACCAACAACAATGGCTGTCACAACTATGCACTTAATCTGCATGCTAGATGAGGGTGGTATAGTGGTCTTTGCAATGCTTACGTGGCAAACCTGCGCATCGAAAAGGAATATCCAGTTAAACTTTAAGATCCTAATAATGTAGACACATATCATTTGAAAACTGATCATCCATAAGAAGTAAAGAATATCACGAAGACATGCTACAAATCCATCAAACTTGATTCAAAGATTCAAAAGGTAAGATTGATTTCCCAATTAGAAGTAAAAGCTTATCTGCGTTATTTTGTCACAATACTCTTGAAAACCAAACAGAACACGATCAAGATCTATAACTAGTCTAGGCCAATGCGAAGGAATAAGTAGAGTTTTTCAGATGCAGGAATGCAAGAATCCTGCAAGAGTCACAGATAGTTTGTAATACTGCACAGATGTGAAGAAAGGCAAAAGCTAATAGAGTACCTCCTGAAGAAGGAAAAATAGAAATCATAATGAACAGAACCATTACCACTTGCAATACTATTCACAGAAGGGAGAATAAAACAAACCAACCGCACTGGAAGATTTCATCTGCACAGAGTAAAGATCATGCAAAAAGTGCAGAAATTACTTGTGATGATCCTAAAATGCAAGTTAAAAGAAGAAGGTTCAGCAATGTTTCCAGAAATTCTTAATTATCATCCAGATCATTTCCCACTCAGCCTACAATTTTATGAAGTTAATAACTCCCCAAATAAAAGATGCGGCTAATTAAAGGGAGACGGCATTTTTTACAATACGGATGCACCCCTAATTCTAAAAACGCATGAGAGAGTATGGACCAACTTAAGCATGCCAAAATCGTTTGGATGTACCATTGTATGGCTTGGCGACCGACAGATAGTTGACTCCAGATCCTTCTTAGAAGATGGAACAGATAACCATGATCTAAACAACTAAATGGCGGCCGGATAAAAACAAGATTGAAACAACCCTCAAAGCTTCTACAAGACGCTATGAGAGAGAAATAGCAAAAAGAAGAGGGCGAAAAGCAGAAAAGGTTGCTCAAGGCACCCTTTGCAGCAAACACCAGCTCCAGCACCAGCAACTGCACCGAGGTGAATTTAATCATCAGAGGCCTTTGCGGGGAATTTTTCAGGTGTCTTCAGAATAGCAGGTTTTCTTTCCTTTATGTGCTGAGTACTGAATTCCACGAAATTCTTCCCACACAAAGAGAACATCCTTGAATTTCGACGCCTTATGCTTAAGAAAGCCCATCTTTTCCCTATACAGCACACTATTGATGCAAGCAAAAGAGGGCAGTGACTTGCCTTTCTTATCCATATTTATTTAGTGACATGTGAGGTACAGGCTTCGCATTCCAAGATCAACCGATAGTTTCCCTTAGCCCTCATTAAAAAAGGAGCCTTGAGATTTCTACTGGTTCTGACACCACAGACATTCACTTTAAGCTCCCCCTTTTCCCCGTTCCTTCCATCCTCCATCTAAATACCTCACTTTACAATATAGCATCTGCACTGCCAGAAACACTGCTTTCGTTCTACCTCCCACCCGTTTCCAAGTAGGTACTTATCTCCTGCATAGTAGTGATCCCACTTGTCCCACTCTTAAGCATGGCACCAGCACTGCGAGGTAGACCCAAATAGTTGAAAGGAGGAAGTCTCGATTGTTGGAATTCCCAATGGCAAAGGAAGGAAATGGGTGAATTTTCATTTTTAGCCCAAAAAGGGAGTTGCTGAATTTCCACCAAATGTAGATCCATCCTTGAATTTGAGCCAAAGTGCGAAAGGAAGAGCTTGAGGAACCCCTGTTCCTGCACAAGTCCTGTGAGATGCATTTTGGCTGCTAGACAACTGCTGGAATGGGCTCAGATCGCAACTGGTTCCAGATTTTTTTCTTTCAGGTCACTTTCCTGTTTTCTTTTTTCAGTTTCTGCAATAACCACCTTCTCACTTTTCCCTCTCCAGCTATATTTGCTAGTTTACTTTTACCCATCCCCGTAATCCTTCTCAGAAGCTGCTTCTTTAACTTCAAGTATCGAAGTTTTTTTTTCACCTCCATTTTTCAACAGTTTTATCACCTTACGTTCTCATCAACTGCATCACTTCTCACCTTTTCTTCCCAGCCACAGTGGGATTAAGCACGGTATTGGCACAACATCCAAGCGTTCTTTCCATTTTCTTCTGTCACATTAGCTTCATTGACAGAAGTTTCATTATCCAGTTTGCTCCACTGTCACCCAAGATTCTCCAGTGTCTCCAGGTTTAACACCAGCAGTTTGGGGTTTGGACATCCCAATTATGTGGCGAGTTTTTGCCCAACAGCATCCAGTTGGGGTAACCAAGCCAGTTCCAGCAAAAGGTTTTGAGAGGAAGAAGCTGATGATGGTTGGCTTAGTTTTGACCTTAACTTGATTCTTCTTGTAGCCCAATACCTGCCTCTCACTGGCCCCTCTGAAAAGTCCCTATTTCTGATTCAAGGTACATCATCAAGAGCGTTGAGTCATCTTTAGAGGTTGCTTCCAATGCAACTCTCTTCTTAGATGAAGGTAGAACATTTTCAGCATCCGCCATTCAGATGGAATTGAACTTATGATATTGCGAGTGAGTCACAACCAAAGGTATGTGTTTTAACCCCTGCAAAATAGGTAATCATTAATCACCCTCAAGTTTCATAAAAATATGACACCCAGATATCCAATCATCTTCCATATATGGGAAAACAACAAGCAAGGATGAACAAAGAAGAAAAGAAAATTTTGACCACATACAACAATAAGCTTAGATGTAGGATGAGTTTGGAGAGAGACTTTCATAAACCGCGTGTCTAGGACGCATCATTAGGTAGCTTTAGCTTGTTTCATCTGCATAATGTTAGCCAAGAAATTTCCAATGATCATTAGCAAAGTCAATTAGTCACCATTTAGAACAACAAAATCCACTGCAAAAACACCAATTGGCAGGAGGCTTTACACTAGGAACAAAGGAAAAGGAAGCAAAGGATGAGTGAGAATGTTGTGTGATAAATTGAGCCTGACATCCACATAACATTCATTTGATATATAGAGATGCTTCTGCGATTCTCTATTTAGACTAAATTATCTCATTGGAAGAAACATAATGACATTTCACTTGGGATGAGCAGCAAATAAAGAATTAAAGCCATCCTAATCCCTAATAAGAGCACTTTTTTGGCATCCATCTCACTCCCTTTTTTAGAATTTGATACTAGGAGGCTAAACAAACCGGGGCCATCTCTACCTTATACAAGAGACCTCACAGAGGAGGGATTGAGGAATGTGAAAAAGCCCTTAGCTCAGAAGTAGCAAGGAGTTACCCCGTCCATTTTGTGAGGTCTTGTGCTTCAGCCTTTGCACCCACAGATTACAAGGATTTATTTCCAAGTCTCATATTTAGCTATTCAATCTAAAACTAGGATCTTTTCAACATGTATACACTAATTTAAAACTACAGATTGGTTGAAAGGAGCTCAAAATAGAAAACCATCAAAGATCTTCTACAAAACTTGTTAAATCCAGAGAGAAAAAATCTATAGCAATGGATAGCGAGAATAAAAAAAATTAAAATTCCCTCAATCCCTACAAGAAACAAAACCCTAGAGCTCATCCTCATCCAGAAAGAAAGGAATGAAGAATTCCACAAAGAAACAAGAGGAAATTCTCACAATAAATCAAAAATCAAACATGGGGGAAATATATGTAAAACAATTGGGGGTTTTCCCCAAAAATTCATACATATCTACCGATCCAACAACTACAGAATAAGATAAATCAACAAAAGGGCATCAAAATGGAGGGAAAGATTACCCCCAAAGGGGTAAATGCCCGCGATGATTATGGATTAGGAGTTCCAGTAATACTGTCTCCCTCTTCCTGGGGGTTGCCGCTCTAGAGCTCAAGAGAGAGAATAGACCAGACAGGTGAAATGAAATCCTCAAAGAGAGAAACCCTGGGAGGACTAAAACCAAGATCACTTTTGCCCTTATCCCAGGTGGATCCATCTCAGCCACGTTCATCTTCCATTTCTATCTTGTTCCAGGATGCTCGTTGGTTTTGCGCGTTAGGGTATTCCGACCTGGTTGCCTGCCGTTGGTTTGCCTCGTGATCCGATTCTCTTAACATGTGGCGCGCGATTAAAGGGCTTACCTGTTTGGATTAGGAGCACTTTAAAAGCGAACTTGAATTTATAAAAAGTGTTTTTTTTCAAAATTAACTTCTACTAATATTTTTTGAGGAAAACATACGCCATTGTGGTGCTTCACAAAAAGGATTGTGTTTGAGAGCTTTTCTTGCTTATAACATTTTAAAAATTTAAATCCGGAATAAAGCTTTTTGGTAGAAGCGTAAACATAAAAGAAACGACTTTGGCGTCTCGCAAAGAAGGCCAAATTAAACAGGCAGTACCTAAAGATTGGACAAAAACCACAATTAAATAAAAAAAAATCCAATTTACCAACCATAGCTCTTGCACTTATTGGTATCCAGAGTCCTAGCACATATAGGATATTGTTGAGTTGTAGGGAGATTAGGGTTTAACTTTACATAAGCCATGAGATTGAGGATCGTCACGATTAAATCGCGTTTATACATGGCCTTGATGAGTTGGAGCACATTGGCCAAACTTTTGTCAAAAATAAAAAAATCGAATTTTAAAAAGGTACAAAGGAAATTAAATTAGGAGTATATATTGTTAATTATGAGTTTATATACAAATACATATCTGAAATTTATTCCGAAAGTTAAATTGGTTATATACCCTTGCCTCAAAAAGTTTCATAATTGCATATTGTACACGAGAAAAAGTATCATTAGTACCTGTATACCCTTGAAGAAACAAGTTGAACTGCCGGATATCTACCTCTACTGTGGGTAAGATCGGATTTGTGAGAAGTTGTAATAGTAATGTCTTAATCATAGAACACAACTTAGAGTTAAGAGGTTGAAAAATGTCCAAAATACCCCTCTTGCATATATATTTTTTAACTATTTTAAAATTTAAGATTTTAAAGGGGTATTTTTAAATTTATAGTCAGAAACAAATTTTTAGGGGGTATATATACAAAGGGTATGATGGGTACATTTGCATATCTACCGTTTGTTAAGCTTAGCCCGGTTTCATTTGATTTCTTAACTCATGTATATATCTGTGAGTATACATTATTATTGAGGGGTATGGCCAATGCAATTTATGTTTTTCGAGGGATAAATACAAAATTTTAAAATTATGAGAAGGTACACACACTAAAAAGCCCTTATTCAAATACCCTATAAAAATAATATTTATTTTACTTATTCTTTTAAAACATGTTTTATTATTTAATATGTTGAGTCACAATTATGTTTTGTGAGAATTTTTGAGTTTTAACTATACTTGGAAAATGTCTACAACTACTTTAAATTTTTTTTCCCATAGAGTATTTAAGTAATTCCATATTAAAGTTTTTAGTTTTTTACTATGCAAACTATTTAGAGTGACCTAATCCAAATGAATCATGTAATGTTAACTTTAATTTCCTCATTGAGTGCTTCCAATTTTTCAATTTTACACTAAATAAACTTTTGTTTTTTCCCAATTCATCCTAATTATACCCAACACTCTTCTTTCCAAAACATGTACATTAAGCCCTTACTCTAAGAGCCAATAATATAATGAAAAAAATAAATAGAATTGAAAATTATTTAGATTTTTTTATTTTAAAAATAGAAAGATAACTTAAAACTCAATCAAAACAACCACTTATATTAACAACAACACTAAGCAAATCCGGTTTGCTTAGGTCTTTTTAATAGAAATAATGGTTATATAATAGCAAATGTCACTCAATGTTGCTACCAACTTTAGCAAAGAGACCAATAGTTATATACTGAAATATTTGCATAACTTTCCATAAAAATTCAAAAATATAAATCTAATTTTTTATTTAAAAAACAAAATAAAAATTATCTATAATCAATTTAAGGTTAGAGAAGAAAACTAGTGGAATTTAGATAGATATACATAAGAGGGAAAAAAAGAAACTTGTATGGGTAGAAGCTCCACCTATCTTTAGGTGGAGTGAGCTCTATTACTTATTTAGAAAATATTTAAATATTTCTAATAGTATGGATGGGAAAATGCTATTTGAGAAAATAAGGTAGCATGTATTTTATATAATTTGTGACCCGGATTTGGTTGCTCGCTTACGACGTGGTTGAAATTTTATAAAGATTTACCCCAATGAGTTCAAAATTACGAATTTCAGAAGGTAAATTGGGATAGTAAAACTGATTAAATACGAAATATATAAAAATTGACATCTGTAAGCTTATTTTTTTGATGATCTTAGAAAATCACGTCAAGTACTGGTTGAAAATCTTTGGCGAACGTTACAAATGAGTAGATGGAAGCCGACTCAGCTTAAAAATAGGTGGAGCTTTGGCCGGCTTCGGACATGCATGCAAGTTTTTCTCTTATAAAGAAGTTGGTTTGATTTAGATTGTCAATCAATCCAACTTCAAATGGAGTTGGGCCTAGGTCTCCTACAATGAGATAGAGTAAAAAGCCCATGTCCATGAAGCTCATGGGCTTCATTCCTTTGAGCCTACCTAGTTTCCTTAGGTTTTTACTTTTAGAAAAGCTTACATTTTGATGCCATAATTTTTAATGATTTAAAATTTTTAAAAATTAAAACATTTGTTTTGGATTAATTACTTCTCTCAAAGTTTTAGTAAAAATAAATACAAATTTATGTATAGAAATAACAATGACAATAATCATCCGGTGATTTGCATATTTTACTCAGCTTGAAGTTTTCTTTTTCTTTAATACTAATGGTAAGATATTTTATTAAAACAAAATAGGACTTTGTTCAACTCGAAAACAATTGGATCTCATTCTCACACAATTAATTAAACAACACTAATAAAGAAAGTAGGCCATAAGATGTGGAACGTTTGGATGTTGTGCAAAACTTTTACCCAAATTATCAAAGAAGTGAATCACAATAGCTAAAGTTTCAACCATCAAATCTCCCTTGATCCACAATGGTGGAATGTTGGAATTTTCAATCCACTTAAAAAGAGACGCATGTAGCCTTATTTGGTTCCAATCTAAAAAGCATTGTATGGCTTTAAAGTTCATAGTTTTTAAGAGTAGAAACATAGAAGAACAAGATCCATAGTTATTATTTGTACTTTTCCTTGTCTTAATAAAACTGTCCATGTTATTGTCTTTGTTCATGTATTAAAGGTGTGTATTTATTTAAGCTAAATCGAATGTCTTCCGCTCTAAAAAATTCCTAACTTTAAAAATCCGGCTCCAATATGATTCGAGGATATAGGAAACTTTAGCTAACTCTTTATTGGTTTACATGCGCTAAACTTTGTGCATTTTAAGGAAGGCCGAGTTGGTGCATGATATAATCCGTGAGTCGAGAGGGCGCAGCGTATCACACTTGAGAAAGAATCCACACTTTGCATTTCATAGAACCAAACTTGATAGACACACACATGAGTGACATAAGAGTCCGAGGAGCTAAACACCCTTAACTTTTTTAATGAATATATGGTTTTATTACGTTTATAAAAAAAATATATATATCCTCGACATTTTTTATAACTAAACTATTTGGAATTTAAAATTAAGAATGAGCTTTTGGCCTAAAGTAGAGACTTTGTAATCCTAATTATTGATGTTTAGAAAAACAGGAAACATATAGTGGAATTAATTCAACCACAAGTGTTAATACAGAGTCTTTTCATGAATATTATACTTAGAAACATTAGGATTAGGGATTTGAGAATAATTCTAAGTCATCCAATGAAATTTTGAGAGGCATGGTAGGAACTATGAACCCACCATCTTTATAACATTGTTTGCATTCTTTAACAAGAGATCAAAAGGAGTCAGAGAGAGCTTCAAATATTAGAACATGTAAATAATCAAAGAATATGAACTCCATTGACATTCCACATTCTCTATGCTTGCAAAAAGTCAGATGGGATGTTGGTTTTCTATGAACATTAGCAACACACAAGTTTATATTAATCAATAATCTCCATGTTATTTGTTAGAACCTTAGATGATTATACCAACTTCTTGGGATTTAATCTCTTAAATAAATCTTAGGTAAACACTGATATAAAATTAGCTCTAATTCAATGAAATTTAAATTACTACAAATCAAACACTAAGGTCGTGTTTGGTTGTTGGAGGTCATTTGGAAACTAAAAGAGTGATAAAATGATGGAAATCAGAAGTCCTAAGTTCCATACGGATTATGCAGTTTATAGTATTTGGTTAGCATAAAAGCCTAAATTCCATGTATGTAAGGTCAATTTCACCGAGCTCTCACTTTGACTTTTTTTTTTTCAATAGTCAAAACAATGAAACGAGGGTTCATGGAAATATAACTTTTCACTTTCAACTTTCACTTCCACAAACTAAACAAATAGGAAATGGATTGAAGTGGCAAATTTAGACATCAATGGCTTCAATTCCATGAAACAAACATGTCATAACATTTCAAAATCTCGTTTAAGATACCAAAAATCCAAATGCTTAGAAACCGGTCAAAATATATTATTTTTAAATTAATTAACTTTTTTTTATTAAAGTAGATAAATCGCATTCATTAATATATTAGAGGGATACAAGGGTTTGTAATTGAACCATGAGTTACACATCAAGTAAATAGGAAGGGATCGCAAGGGTCCATATGGTCATGGTGTTACAAAGGGTACCTCTGTCCCTTTTAATAATTAGCCTGATCACTGCTCATCGAAATCTATTCAAAAGGGCCTCACAACTTGGTCCACTTTACTGAAGTTGAGGCTCTGTTTAACAAAGACACGCATTACCTATAGTTGTTACTTCTTGGTGACGTGTTCACCTTGACTAATTTAACTAAACAATTTTTCATCTTAATCTTATCTCCATTGATTTTTTTAACAATTTATTTTATAACCAACAACATCCAAGCCTATTGGTATTCAGGTCCCTTGTTAAAGCGTGAGGTTTTTTTGTGGAAGAACCTGAGATCGAATCATATTCTTGCAAGATAAGAGTCGATAAGAGTCAGACTGGTGATGTTCTCCTTTAAAATAACACAAGATCGAACATTTTTCGCCTTTATCAAAAAAAAAAAAATTATAATAAATTGGTTTAGTTTGACTTTATTTTAATCCAAACAAACCTTATATATATATATATATATATATATATATATATATATATGAAAATTGAGTGGCAGAGGTGGTGGTGGCCTGACTGAGTGGAAAATGAATCAAGAAACAGATCTCACATGGGAGGGAGGGGAAAGGAGGTAAGGTAAAATGCAAATAAATGCAAACATTTAAGGTCATTAAAACCAGTGGGGCTTGAACCAACCTGGAGGTAGTTGCCCCTTTTGAGTGCCCTCTGTGACTCATTGTCCTTCAATGAAACCGTCGGTAGTTCACTTCAAACAGTAGTTAGTAGTAGTACTAGTAGGGTTTCAGTGTTTCACTATGCTTCTGCACTCCTGTCCTGCTGCAAAACATTGCAGTCCATTTGCTCCATTTCTAAGATTCTCTCATCCTTCCCTCCCTGGGCCACTGCAATCAATATGCTCACTCTCTGTTCTCCAAGTATAATTATAAACTATTCCTATAAACTTATTATTTTTTTATTAAATAAAATCAATAGTTTTTTTTTTGACATAGGTATAAGACCCCAGTCTGGATCGAGGGGACGTATGGTGGGTGGCTCAGAGAAAGCTCACGTTTCGATCACTCACGACTCTTCACTTGCGTGCGTATACGGTCCTATGAGGTAAACTTCGAGGTCAAATTGCTCCTCCCATTTACGAGGGTGGGACTTGATCCCAAGACTTGATCCCAAGAGAATTACTCAACTCACGGGACCCAAAGTTATACCGTTAGACTATGAACCTTTTGGTATAAAATCAATAGTTTCAAATGGTCAATTTTATTTTTTTAATTTTTTTTAAAATTATTATTATTATTATTATTATTATTATTTACCTAATATACTATGGGGGATCAAAACATATGAAATATAACCAACATTCACAAGAAAAATTGATAACTCATTCTCTCTCACAAAGAAAAGTTGAGGGTTCAAACCATACATACCGAAGTGTATTTCTAATGGTTTGTTCACATTTATAAAAGGAAAAAAAACATATGAAGCATACTTTTGTTAAAAATAAAAAATAATTTATTCATATTTATATAAAAATATATATTTATTTTATAAGTTAAATATTTATAGGTTATGTAAGTTGTTATGTATGTATTTATTGAAAAAAGGCACTCTCAAATGAAAAACTATTTCAACTGAATATATGTTGAATATTGACATATATTTTATATAGGGATATTTCAATCACTCGGCAAAAAATGAAGTTATTTAACTTATTTTGTTAATAGTTTTTTTTCCTTAAAAGACATTGATAATATATCAACAACAACGACAAGAACTTCGAAGACGATGAAACCTCGCTCTAAACACAACCTTATAGAGCAAGGTACTAATAAGGGCGAACTAAACAAACTACTCCCTTAAAATAAAAGTCACTAAATTAAACTCAGTGAAACTCATATAATGCCGGAATAACACCTATCTCTGTAATTGAGTTTTTCTAAAAATTGTTATCAATTCAATACATCTCAGAAAGATGCATACCATCTCAAGATTTCAGAGGGCCAATTTATAATATAATTTTCACCATATTGCATTGCAAACAGATTTTCAAACTGACATAAGACTTCATAAAGTTGTATAACTAAAAAAAAAGGGATTAAGAATAAAATAACCCCATAATTTGACCAGAGATAAATAAGGTAAAGTGAAAAAGTGATGGCATTGCATGTGACATTGATAGTGGAGAGACAAAGGAGGTCATCGTGCATGCTTTAAAGAAGTTATAGTTAATAAATAATCTATCTATCTATGCTTTTCAATTGATTTCATACCCAAAAGGCACTAATTGAATGCCAGAATTAGATTGAAGATGAAAGAAAAGAACCATCCCTCCAATCACAACCCCTCATTGCTTTCAAAAATCAAGAGATGGCAACCTATGAATGAAAGCCAAGGATCATGGATTCAATTAGGAACTAAAGTAAGCAATCTAAACACTATTTAATGCTGTACACTTTTATTCTATCCTTGAGAAGGATGGATTGGAGAGATACCTCTAATACATAATTGGTCAACCTAACATCTAAGTGACACTTTATATGTATGATTTTGAAATGAACATCAATATTATTGTTCCTAAGTTTTCCAACCAAATGTTTTTAAACCCCTCTCCACAAAATAACATCAAGGGGCGTGATCTTAAATAACGAGTACCTTTGACCCCTTACTGTGCATATACAGGGACTCAGGAACTTTGTGTGCTAGAGCTAGAGAGCTTTGTGCTCATTAATTAATAAGTAGATTCACCAATTATACTGTGCATATCACACTCAAAAGGAGCTTTGTGCTCACTAATAAGTGAATTACCTAGCTAATTTGTGGTATGATCACCAAGTGAATTACCCGATATATAGGACCCGAGATACTCCTAAACCAATGGACCTTTGGTATTTTCCAACTAAATGTCATATGGATTAATACAACCTACTAACATGAGAAAGTATGGCAAAACAAAGCATCACAGAAGAACATAGAACCAATAAAATTAGTAGTAGTAGTTATTTCATTCACATGAACACAATCCAATGAGAAGGAAGAAAAGAGATGAGTAATCAAATCATTCATATTATGATGAAAAGAAAGAAAAGAAGCAACAAGGTATAACAGGAAGGAAGGAAGGAAGGAAGATGATAAATACCACAAGTTGAACTACTTAAATTTGAATCTCAAACTCTATACATTCATTTGTCACTGCGCCTAAAAACTCTCACACATCCTGTTCTCTCTCTCTCTCTCTCTGTCATTCTCCCATCCAAATTTATTCACAAATCTCAAATTACCCATAAAATCCAAATCAAATATGAAGAGATATCCATATCCCCCCTAAACATCCCTGCCACCTTTCAAGCTTCCACATTTCCATCTCCATCTTTATTTTTTTTTTTGGTTTATTTGAATGCAAAGGATTGGAATGAATGAGAGAATGGAGCAAATGAGTGTAGACAGAGAGGGAGATGGGAAGAACAGAAAGAAGACAATAAGCAAACAATGGAGACGAGCATTTACTTTGGTTACTGATGTTAGGGAGGAGGAGGAGGAGGAGGTGATGAATGAACTCTCAAAAGAATCAATAGAAAGGAGGGGGAGGGGGAGATGCGTAGGAGATTCCAGTGACGGGTGGCAAGGGGCCTTCGTATTCCGGCGGTGGGGGAGAAGGAGGGGGTGGTGATGAGTAGATGTAGGTTGGAGGGGGAGGAGAAGGTGAAGGAGGGGGCGGTGATGAGTAGATGTAGGGTGGGGGAGGAGAAGGTGAAGGAGGAGGTGGGGATTCGTAGAGTAATGGCGGTGGGGGAGAGGGAGAGGGAGGAGGAGGGGAGTAGTAGGGATAAGGTGGTTGAGGGGATGGTGACGGGGGAGGAGGGGAGGAGGAGATATAAGGTGGTGGGGGGGGGGGAGGGGGAGGCGGCGATGGTGGGGGTTTGCAGACGGGAGGAGGTGGAGGTGGAGGTGGAGACGGGGAAGGAGGAGGTGGGGGTTCTATGCATGGAGGTGGGGGAGGTGGGGAGGCTCAATACAGGGGAGGGAGGAGGAGGTGGAGTTGGGTGGTGGAGGGAGGAGAGGATACTGGAGGTGGTGGTGGTGGGGAGAGGTAGGGATAAACGGGAGGTGGTGGTGAGTGTGGCGGAGGAGGCGGTGGGGAAGGTGAAGGTGGAGGCGGAGATGGTGAAGGAGGCGGCGGAGGTAATGGGGAGGGAGGAGGATAGTAGATGGGTGGTGGAGGTGAGAAGATAGGAGGTGGTGGCGGTGATGGAGATGGTGGTGGTGGCGGCGGCGATCGGACGCAGTATGGCGGTGGAGGAGGAGATGGCGATGGTGGTGGCGGCGAAGGTGGTGGCGGTGATGGATATAGTGGTGGTGGCGGGGATGGAGAGATGGAGGTGGCGGCGAGGTGGTGGCAGGGATGGAGATGGAGGTGGCGGCGAGGGTGGTGGCAGGGGAGGGTGTTGGAGGTGGCGGAGATGGTGGAGGCGGGGATGGTGATGGAGGTGGAGGGGATGGAGGTGGAGGTGGAGGTGGAGGTGGAGGTGGAGGTGGAGGTGGAGGTGGTGGCGGGGACGGTGATGGAGGTGGTGGAGAGGGTGGAGGCGGGGAGGGAGGTGGCGGCGAAGGAGAAGGGGGAGGAAGAGGGGTGAGGAATACCGGCGGAGGAGGGGAGGAGAAGGAGGGGAGGAGGAGGGAGAGAAGGAACGAAAGGAGCGCATCTGAAGGAGTTGCAATCCACCGGGTGTGACAAGAAGGACTTACACTGGGTGGCGGATCTCTGGACGGGGCGGCCAGGCAAGCAGTTCCGGCGATCGTCAAACGAGGGAACGGCCAAGCACTGCGGCGGCTCGCCGGTGAAGAAGTTGTACGAGTAGGTGAAGTTCTTGAGGCGGGGGAGCTGGCAGATGGACTTGGGGATGGCGCCGGAGAGGAGGTTGTGAGCCACGTCGAGCTGCTCCAAGCTCAGCATTCCCCCGAACGAGTCCGGCAACGGTCCGACGAGCTCGTTGAAGCTCACGTCGAAGACGGTGAGGGTTCTTCAGCCGGCCGATCTCCGCCGGGATGCAAGACTTCAACCCATTGTTCAAGAGAAGAATCTCGTTGAGCCTCGACATATTTGCCGATGCTGGAGGGAACGCAGCCATGGAACCGGGTGTTGGCGAGGACGATGACGGAGACCGGCGAGTTCCCGAAGTTGTCCGGGATATCAAACACAAACCTATTATCGTTGATGAAAATGGCGTCGAGATCCTTATCAAAGAGCTCCTTCGGCACCGTCCCCTCGAACTCATTGTACCTCAGGTCCAAGAACTTCAACGACGGCAGCCGGAGCACGACGTCAGGGAACCTTCCGGCGAAGCGATTGTTGCTGAGATCGAGCTCAAACAACAGCTTCAACCGCTCGAACTTGTGAGGAATAATCCCGCAGAACCGGTTGGAGTTGATGTGAAACAAAAGCGAGGTCGGCGAGAAGGCTAAGCGTTTCCAGGAGGTACCCGGCGATGTCGCCATGGTTGAGATCAATGCCGGCGACGACAATCAGAGAAGCATTAGACGGGAGGCGCGCAGAAGACGTTGGAGTAGTTGCAGACGTCGGGGCCGACCCAGTCGCCGGTGAGGTTCTTAGGGTCGGAGAAGATGGCGAGCTTCCACGCCTGCAGCGCGATGTACGCGTTTCTCCAGGCGGTCGTTGGGGAACTTGAACGAAGGTGGCACGCGCACGGACTCCCCGCGGTCGCCGAACTCGTCGCGGTACGAGGAGGAGCTGGCGCCTGCGAATGCGCGCGGCCTCGGCATCCGAGAGGCCGGTGCTGGAGAACGCGCTAGAAGACACTAGAAAGCACAGCAGAGACACAACAACAAGGAGTATCCAAGGTATTCCTATTCCCTTCATCTCATCCTCAGTAGAGAGAGAGAAGAGAGAGGTGGAGAGAGAATGGAATGGGATGGGAAATGGGGGAATTTTTCTAAAGAGGATTTGGGAGAGAGTGAAGGAGCAACATCAAGGCCAGCTAAAACACAGCTTTGTAGAGAGAGAAAGAGAGTGCTGGCCTGTGGTCTGATGACTCTGATTTGGAGGGTTGTGAGTTCTCTCTCTCTAGAAGAAGGGGGTTTGTGTGGAGATTTATGTGGGGGGAATACACCGGCTCTTTTGTTTTCTTAAATGGTTTTGGTGGGGGGGTTTATTATAATAATCTCAAGCGTGTTTGGTGTGCTGCCACGCGGTTGAGTTTAGCTAGAGAGCATCTTCTCTCTCTATGTTTTTAATTTTTTTTTTACCGTTTTTGTTTGCGTGTGGTTAGGATCCGGTGTTAGGAGGATAGTAACTAACTCAACTCATTGTCTTGTTTGAATTTAATTATTTTTTTAGGAAAAAAAAAAAAGAATTTTGGATAGGGTGACAGGTGAAGTGAACCCGCGGGTGAGTGTAACGGGAGAGACTTGGAACGTTGGGCTTTGAATCGTATTATTCGTAGTGCAAGCAGGCAAGGAAAAGTTTGGTATATTATATACTAAATATTTGTGTTTTTTTTTTTTAAAAAAAAAAAAGAAAAAAAGTTTCAAAATTCAAAGCGTTTGGCTGTTTCAGTGGAGAGCCGGTGAAACCGCGGAATAAGTCCAACCCGAAAGGAAGGCTTTGCTTTGGTTGCCGGCCTTGCTTTTCTGGATGGAATTTACCTAATTACCCCTCGGATCATGTTGTTGGGGTGCAGGGGTATAAATGTCAGTTTATGCATGGGATGGACGGATGGATGTAGGGAAGGATGGATGGTGATGGGGATAAAGCGGGAAGTGGGGCCCAGAAAGGGGAAGAGGAGAGATGACAGCCGTCGAGCATGTGAGTGGGACCCACGTGTCACGTCCTGCACGGTTGGATCGTCGGCGCGCTCTCTTTGCTCGTTTGCCGCACCGCGCCCCCGTGAATGCAACGCGCCATGTCACCATCTCATAAACCTCGTCTCCGGAATCACACTGCTTGCCTTTGATCGGACGGCGGAGAACAAATGTCCTTTTGGATCCAACGGTTGATACATCAATAAATACATTGTCAAAAGGATCACATCAGTTAAGATTAACTTTTGTTAATTGGATGTAATTTTTTAGAATTTTCATGAAATCCATGTTTGGTCTAATTAGAAATCATGCTTTCAAAGACCACACCAAACTTTGTAGTGACTCTTCTTGTTTTGATTCTTAATGACTGTAACATTGGTACCATTTGTCAGACAAAGGAAGGTATTTCTAATTTTTTTATTTTTTTTATTTTTTTTTGAGGTAACGAGCGCTGCCCGAAAAGGCGATGGGGCGTATACAGCTTACGAGAATTTCGGCAAGGAGGCAAATCCATACATCCTGAATTTTTGGGTTGCAATTTCGCACAAGAATAGATCAGGACCACTTATGACACTCATGCTTGCAGAGGTGAGATTTGATCACATTTCGTCCAGCGGAGGAATCACAAATGCTTATGAAAAGGGCGCGGTATCGATAGAGTAGCCGTTGGTTATAACAGAGTTGTTGTCAAACAACTCTGATCGATGTAACAGCTGAATTTATTTATTTTTAGAACCCTAATTTAATACAAAAAATGTTTAATGGCTACACATTGAGATGGTTTTGTTTTGTAGGATTACAAGTAGATCAATGGCAAAACCATATACACAAAAAGATGAGAAGTTTGGGAAGTGATTCATGAACTATTGGAGTTCATTTGTTTGTGTTCAGTTATATCAAGACTTATTCAAAACATGTATTCTTTGGATATCATTTAATGCAACTTGGCACTGGATGCGCCAAGAATGTTGATTCAAAGTTCTAGTACAACTTGGCTTTTTTATCATGTTTGTTATCTTTTATGAGTGGACCTTAACGAATACAAAATATAGATATATCCCAAAGAGAAAACAACACCATCGAGAATGAGTACTCAAACATCTATCTTTTTTATATATTTATCCGAGGGTGATTCACAGTTTTGTCAATTATAAGACTTTGATCAAATTATTAGTGACCAAATTACATGTTCATGTCCAAATCATACATATTTGATTGTATCACTATATATATTTTAACTATATATATCCATTAGTATTTATCTATAAATTTTTTATAATTTATATATATATATATAAATTATAAAAAATTTATAGATAAATACTAATGGATATATTTTAGTTAAAATAAAATTTTATATGTATATAAATATATATATATATATATATATATATATATATATATATATGAGTGATAGGGTAAGTCCGGCCGGATTACTGTTCCGGTAAGGTCGCCTCCCATTTTGGCCTTTGAAGCATGTTTTAAGGATTTCCAACCCTATGGATGGACAAAACATCGAAAAAATAATTTAGCATGCTCGATTTTAAATGATTTGGGAACTTGTAGGGTCTTCATCTTAACAGGTGAAAATTTATAGAAATCCTACCGATTCAAAATTTCACCCGTTAAGATGAAGACCCTACAAGTTCCCAAATTGTATTAAAATTGACATTCTAGCTTATTTTTCGAAGTTCTTTCCATCCATACGGTTGGATTTCCTCAAAACACTGTGCAAGTGGGTCAAATGGAGGCAACCGCACTTGCACAGTGATAAGGTCGGCAACATAGTATCAAGCCCGTATATATATAATTCTAATACAGTCAGGCCAGTTACATCACTGTGTAAATAAGGTTATCTCATTTTGAGACATTTGAAGAGTATTTTTTTCAAATTCAATTGTATGGATGGAAAGAGCATCGAAAAATAAGATAATATGTCGATTTTCATACAATTTGGTAAGGTGATGATTATTCATCTTAAAAGATGAAACTTTATAGAAAAAATAAAATAGCGCGATTTATAAATAAATAGTGATAAAGGCAGAATAGGGATTTGTATCATGTTATATATATATATATTCTTATTTGTCGTCATGTGATCTGAAGGTCACGGGTTTGAGTCATAGAAACAGTTTTTTACAAAAAAAAAAAAAGTAAGATAAGACTGTATAATAACCTCAAATGGTTTGATCCTATCCGAACCCCGCATATAATAGGAGCTTTATAGTACTGAACTGTGAACTTGTCATTTTTATATGTTCGTATATGATCACACCATAATTAAATTAGATGAAATATTTTATATTGCATTTTGAATTATTTAAACATTAAGCATTTCGCTTCTTCTTTAATTAAAAACATCATGATCATCTTGCATTATATGGGATCTCATAATTGAAACCCTAATCCTCAAAAGAAAAGATGCTCCAAAACACAACTCAAAACAAACCCTAATCACAAAAGATCTAATCACCATGTGGGTCCCACCCGACTGCCACCTAAGCAAAAGAACAAGCTCCAACTCCAAGCAAAGCAAGAGAGCCTTCCAAATGACAGCAGGGCATTCTGCAAGCTGGCACCAAACCCACGTAATTAGAGAGGGCCCACCTGGGCCACGTGGTCCCATGTGGGCCCCCACACCCCACCGACTGGTCTGAGCCCAACGACCAAGCTGACCGCACAACGTGCCGGCGCGTTTGGAAGACCTCCACGTGTCGGTCGCGCGGGGCCTCGCGCATGTGCACCCAACGAGGGACGCGCCAGGTAGCAGAGTCACGAAACAAGAGCCAATCAAAACTTCACTGAAGAGTTCACCTACCGTGGCAATCTCGTAAATACTATCAACTAGTGCAACAAGATTGTCTTTTCGCTAGGAGAAGGGAGATCGAGGTGGCGAGCATTAATAACGTAATTAAGTGATTTAATCATCGTATACGGAAATCGCGGCGATGAATTAGCGTGTATTCAGCTCCGCGGTGGCCGCATCACGGGATCACATCCCCATCATCAAATGCCATACATGCATACATGCATGGATTAAGCCATCATGCCATGCCATGAGTTTATAATAGATTTAGTGCCACATTGATTAATTAAAAAAAATATAATTTACATATATGTGGTGGATACCCGCCTTTTAATAGCTGGCCTTTAAGAGTGAGTTTTACCCATAGTTATTAAACCCGGACCGGCCCGACGGTCCGACCGGTTGACCCGGTGACCCGGTGCCTAAGCCGGTCCCCGTCACTAGATTGACGTTTAAGCGGTCGACGACCAAACCCGGTGACGGTAGGGTCAATGTTTTTACGAAATGACCATTTTATCCTTGATTTTTTAATTTTTTAATATGTTAAAGGGCAAATTATGTAATTTTATTAAATAAAAACTAAAAAACTAAATCCACTGGATAAATGATTGATTATGGATTGTGATTTGCTTTGTCATCGGCAGACACATTGGTTAGTTTTATGCATTCTAGAGACTTTTTATATTAGGGATGTTAAGCATGGCATGATTTAGATGAAATTGATAACATATTTTTTTCCTTCAATAATTAATGAATATATATATTATTGCTCATTAAAAATATTTTATAATTTTAAAAATAATATTTAAAAATATTTATATTAAATTATTGACCCGTGACCGAATGGCCGACGGTTGAGCCGGTTGACGTGACCCAGAGCCTCTAGTGAGATTCGATGTGGGCAGTCGATAACTATGGATTCTACCTATTACATATATGTTTACAAATGGTCTTTGGTAGCGTCTTTAGGGTCCCACAAATATGTGGTGGGCACCCTCCTGTTAAAGGCTAGTTTTTAAGATTTGTGTTACAAAGTCCATGACATGGCTAAGTTGAAGGATGTTTTTTTGTTTTTACTTTTGTAAAAATGTAATATTTAAGAACAATTAGATGTATATATATATATTAAGCCATCATGACATGCCATGACTTCGTAATGGATTTAGTCTCACATCAACTACTTAAAGACAATGTAATGCACATATATGTGGTGGATACCCACCTCTTAATAAATTTGGCCTTTGTAAGAGTTATTATTCATCACGTAATGTTCTGAAAATAGTGTTGGCTGACTGTGCGCTGGGGTCCCATAAATATGTAGTGGACACCCTCCTCTTAAAGGCTAGTTTTTAAGATTTGTGTTAAAAAGTCGATGACATGGCTAAGTTGAAGGATGTTTGTGTGTTTTATTTTTGTTAAAAATTCAATATTTAAGAACAATTAGATGTATATATATATATATATATATATATATATATATATATATATATGTAGTGTGGGACTAACTTGATTAGAGAGTTGGTTGGGAACCAACAAGTGAACACATAGATAGCAATCTTAGTCTTTGTCCAATCAAAAGATATGAGAAATTAGTAAGTGATGGGAACTAGTCAAAACTATAGATATGAGAGAAGATTTTATCTATGTCTATATTAACTGTTATATTTATAAGTTTTAGGTTTTTAATTATTGGGTAGTAGAAAATAGGGTAGGGGGTGGGTTGAGGTTGTGGTTTTTAATGGTATATAATTGTGAGACTATGAATTGATGTGTGACCAATTGATGCCCTTGGCCTGTTGTGGTAGTAGTAGTAGGTTTGTGGTTCCTTGATATGGATAACAGAGAGGATCATAACTGAACTTTGGTCCACTTGGTTAATGAATGATTTATGGTGTTTTTTTTTTTGGGCAAGAGAATGATAATTTCAATCTAAAAATCACATTAGGATTCAATTTTGTTGGATCCAATGGGTGTAGATTAGCATTTTGGATTTTGTTTAAAAATGAAGAGACTCAAACTCCAAAGAGGTTAATAATAATATACAAAGTTATCTTAAATTTTAGAGAATAGAGTTGCATGCATTCATTCACATGGAATGGGTGAACTCTGGAATTGGTAACACTCACGAGTGAAGCCATAAACACCATAAACAGACATCTGTTTTTTACTTGAGAGATTTTTTTTTTAAAAAAAAAAAGGAAAAAAAAAAAGAAAACTTCAAATCTAGACGAATAGAAAATATTAGATAGATTTAAAAACAAAATAACTGTCTTAACTTAGAGTTTTCAACTTACAAAAATGTTACCCTCATCTTTGACTTATGATTAGAACTTAGAAGTATCCACAAAACTGTGCATTCTGACTAATTGTTTATATTAATAAGTAATTTATTCTAAAAGTAACAGCTTTATAATAAATTTATTGAGAGAAGACATGAAATAATATATATATATTTTTTTTTAATCCGGTACTACAAAGCCCCGCTATGTATGGTAGGAAAAAGTTAGACGATCGGACTGAAACATATATACATTATGCCTAATTTTCTTTCACTGAGGTTGTTTAGTACGACTCAAACTCAAATCATATCACACGAAATCTAATATAAAAGATAAAAACCTTTTCGAACTTAAATTGATAAAAGAGAAAATTAAATATATATAAATATATTATATTGAGACTGATATTTATTTAGTTAAATGATGTAATTTTTATTTCCATTTTTAAAAGTTTCTAAGAAGGCATTCAATAATGTCTCGTGATCCCATGAACTAAGCTATTGGCCAAAAGTTGAACGGTTCATGGTAACTCTTAACGAAAAGGAGGACGTGCGGGTTTTGCTTTGGTGGGCAAGTGGAGAGAATAAAAGAAAAGTAACGCTTGGTTTCGTTATGGTTCTTGTTTTCAAGGAATAGCCCCAAACAAACAAACGCCAACCACCTAAAGCCACAAACATCCGTGTTTGCCAGCTATAAAAGCACACAAAATTCTTAACAACTTCGAACTTTGAAATGAAATCTCTTGAGTTTTAATATATTTATGCAAATAATATGAGCATAAAACACCAAATCTCTGTCTATAAATGCCTAAATGATTGGTCCTTATGCATTGAATCAAAGGATTTATTAAGAAAAAAAGACTTAATAAATTTGTGAAAATTGGAAAGCGAAAGATGTAAGCTTATCATATATAGATATATATATGTATGTATATATAGCAACTGTCTTGAGACTTGGTCTGCCAGGAATAAAGAAGATGAAAACAGCTGGCTGCTTCTCTCTATTGCTAAGAATCTAAAAGTTTTAGCTTGTGATGGTACACTGAATCATAAAATAAATGATCACGCGGATGATGAGGGGATTGTATTACCAGAGGGACCACAAATGGGAAAGAAGGCTGGAGCCGAAGCCATGCATGATGTGCTTGGATTCCTCTCCATGACCTAGTGATGATCCAATCAAGAGAAGACCAAAGCTTAAATGAATTCACAATGATTGAGTAAAACTACTTCTAATGTGTGTTCTTGTGTGTGACTAGACATATCACTAGCACTGTTAGAAATGGTACTACTATTTCTATTTGGTTTCCTTTCTTTTTACTTTTGTTTATGAATCATAAATATAGCTGAAGCCATGCTTAATGTGCTTGGATTCCTTTCCATGACCTGGTGATGATCCAATCAAGAGAAGAGCAAACCTTAAATGAATACACAATGATTGAGTAAAACTAATTCTAATGTGTGTTCTTGTGACTAGACATATCACTAGCACTGTTAGAAATGGTACTATTTCTATTTCTTTTCCTTTTTTTTTTTACTTAAATTTTGTTTAAAACTCAAAAGGAGGCACAGCATGAAAGAAGAAAAGTACTGTAGCTAAGCAGCAAGAAGTGGAGCCAAATTTAAAACTCTGGGATGACAAAACACTCCAGAGGTCTGAAGCATGCCTTCAGGTAGGTCCCAGAACGAAACCCTGTCTAGCATTTCTGAATTTGTGTCCACCGACATCCAATTTTTCATCAATTTTTATTTTTATTTTTATTGAGAAACATTAATAGGTAGAAGAAAGGGCTATTAACAAATGGTTTAGATGGTGGTGCAGAAGTTACTAGAAGCAATATGGTGTCAGTACCTGGTGATTAGATGCACATATTTTATAATGGACTTGGAGTTGCAGTGAAGGGACTGCCCCAAAACATAAAACCTTCAATGTATGCATTTTCTCTAATTAAGGATGTTGATACTTTTGATTTTTGCTTTCTAATCATGTGAGGATTCGCAAGATTAAATGCATATCAAGATTAGCAGTTAATTAATTCAGAATGTGGTGATAAATGCACATTGCAGTAACGGATTGAAAAAAAAAAGAGCTTTTATTTAATGAATTTTCTCTAAGCAAAGGATGTTGACGCTTTGATTTTGTTTTGGTAGCAAAATGAAATCATGGTCTAATCATCGGAGGATTGGCAAGACTAAGTGCAAGTCCAGGCTAGCAGTACGGAAAGCTATTGCCTATTGCCTATTGCCTATTGCCTATTGCTTATTGCCTAACAGAGAAAAAAGTATTTGATGATTCCACTGGATTTAATCCTTTGAGTCCCCCCACGAACATGGCAAAAGCAGCCATTGTAGATTCCCATACACATTTGGTGGAAAAAAATTGTTCCACCAGGACAAGTGAGCTTAACCCTTTTCCTTTGAGGAGAATAATAATGGCAATGGGAACCAGTTGTGATCAAGCAAATTGTCCGCGCATGAGAATCAAGAGCTGGTGGACATTGGATAATCAATCTTATCAACTACATGGCTACTTAACTACATGCTACATTTGTATAATAGACAGTAGGATGAAGAGTAACTGTTTTTATCAGTCTGGGAAAAGCATCAGATGTTACCTTAGAAGTTGGTTATCTGGATGTTGGCCTTGTTTGGCCGTTAATTATGTGGAGTCAACACTGCAACCAACAAACAAAACAAGGTCAGGAAGGAAATTTAATCTTGTTTTATCATCACTACATTCACAAACACAATATAGTCAATTGACATCAAAGGTTATAATGCTGACTAAAGTCAAACTTGCGGAGTCTAATACTTTACAAACAAACAACCACCAAACCTTATTCCTATATGAATTCTCTGTCTCCATATCCCTCTATCAAAAGCAAGGCTCAATATTTAATATACATAGGTTCTTAGACACAATCTCTCTCCACATATTCCTAGGCCTACCTTTATTTTTCTTACCTTCTATTACTAAACTATCACATTTTCAAAGCGGGGCCACATGAGGGTCTCGACACACATGTCAAAGTCTAATACTTTGAAGAAAGAAAATTACCACATGAGAGAGCATATACTCCCCACATTTCACATGAAGATTTTTCATAAAAAAGGTACTTCAAACTGTTTAGTAGATAGTGATAATAAGAAAGGAAAAAACAGAAAAAAGAAGAGAAAGGAAAATATGGGATCAATTTCATAGTTCAGAGAATTCAAAAAATCTCATAGGAGAAAAAAATGACAGCAAGCAATAGGAATATGTTCCTCCTAACAGAGCCTTCTACTATTTGAGAAATTTCGATAAAAATCCAAATCCAACATTTCATTGACACAGGCCCCTGATTTTAACAGTACTAATGACATTATAGCAGACAAAAAGGACATTCTATACAGATAAAGCAACTAATCATCAGAAAAAATTTAGATTTCACACTTGCCCAACCAAATGATTGCTTTTAGGTTGATGGGGTTCCTGCATTATTCGTACCCCACTCTTCCTCACCCTCATTCCCATTAACAAGGACTGTGCCATCTGTAGAATCATCAGCATCAACTTCAACTGCTTCCTCTTGAACTACATCTTCTCTATCTTCCACCACCTGTAGACATGTTTTTTAATAATTGCATAAGATCAATAAAAATAGGCTTAATGGAGGAAAAAATAAATAAATAAATAATGGATATCTATAAACAGAACAGTAGTTACATATCTATAAAATGTTTGTCAACAAAGATGGCAATTAGAAAATTTACCTACCTGCACCCCTCAAATAGCTATTTCTCATACATAACTATCAATCTCACAATTAGATGAAGGAGTTATTAAGATAAACTAGCACAAATTCTCAATATGTCTGTAGTCAGAATACAACGGTATTATATGCATGTTAAAAGAACACAAGTCTGATGGATTTAAAGAAGTGATGGTGCTGAACAAGGATGAATAAAGAACAACTTTTTAGAGTTGATATCAAATAGTTAATTTTAAAGGATTTGTAAAGCTGATATCCTACAAGTTCAGATTCAGTCGATTCTTGTTAGTAGAGTATTTGGTTGAAAGCAATTCCATATTTTTGGTCTTGCAAATGGGTGAATGAACTTTCTTTCTTTCTTTCTTTCACCTTCATGTGATCACCCCATCAATATATTTTCTTTAATGGCAAAATGTAATAAGCTTGGTGATCATAAAAGTAAGAGAGTAATAAGAGAAATGAAGCCTGGCACATTAAATGAGAAACAAACCCTTCATGAAGAAGTTACACTAAAGTTAAGATTCTTTTGAATATCTCCTATTAGCACTAAAATTTTGCAACCTTTCCAATAGGACCTGTGCACAAAAAGATTACTTGAACAAAGTGGACTCAGTGCCCTCTAGAAAACAACCAATTCCTGAGCATGTAATATCTATGGCTATTATATTTTATTCCCCAAAGCTTTCCACCATGTAAGAATAGGTTTTCAATCATAAAATTTTTCCATTTTTCAACCTGAAAATATGAGTTCTATTCAACAAACATAAGCTATCCAACAGCCTCTCTGCTGCTAAGAAACATACCTCATGTGCAGAATCTCCATTTTCAATGGGTAAATCCTCTTCGTCAACTTGCATGCTCTTGAAGGCTTCAACCAGATTGATACTACGTTTCTCAGAATAGCTTAAATATTCTTTAGCAGAAAGATAGTCACCACTGTTACAGTGTAAAACCATTAAAAAACATAAGACCACGGATCAAAAGAGTTAAGTTAAAATAATCAATATCCACAGGGGAAGAGGTAGGTAACAAATACCCATCATAAGTTCTATATTACAGAAGTTTAACATGTGAACTAATATTGATCAATTGTTTGAAAAATAAGTTACAATATTCTTATTATTTATTCACTTTCCAAATATATCCCGTCAAGTTTAGATGTGTGTTTGTGATGGCAACAAATTTTGTTGACCATGTGAGAATAAAAAGTCAAGGAGAGCCTTGGCGCGGTAAAGTTATGTGGCCATATGACGCATGGAGGTCACTTGGGCTTGAGTCGTGGAAACAACCTCTAGTAAAAATCTGGGGATAAAGGTACGTGTACAATAGACGCTAAAGTGGTTGACCCTTCCACTGGACCCAACACATAGCGCAGGAGCTTTTGTAGCACCAAAGCGCCCTTTTGTGAGAATAAAAGTATGGATAAAGATTTCATCCATGTCAGGTGGGGCAGGAATAAGGAAAATATCAAATGCATACAGATGGGGATGAGGTAGACAAAAACAGCTCCCACCTAACCATTGCTATCCCTCATTGAGGAAAAACAGTGATTTAAAGCACAAGAAACACTATAACATTTTAAGGCACCTTTCATGGGCAAGATTAGATTCAACAGCTAGAGCAACCTGCCAATCCTCGAATAAATTGGGGTACTCCTCAGGATCTGCTAAAGACTCTGCAGCTTTTAGGTTGACCTGTAAAATAGGAATGAGAAACATACTACTACAGGTGATAGATTATAACAAGAGTAAACCTACTACAAGTGTGGGATTTCAAGAAGCAGTAAGTCAAGAACTCATTCAAAATGTCTCAATCTAATTGGGGTTATGAGACCCATGCACAGGAGTCTAGCAGAAAAGCAAAAAATGAACACAGAAACCTTATGAAGATCATTTTTCCAAATGGCTACAATCTCAGATACTTTGCTTGGAAGATATGACCGTGCCAACAATGCAGCTTCTGATATACGATTGCTGAAAAAAAAGATATAAAGCAATGCAATTAATTAAAAATAATACTTGAATTCCATGGAAGTTGCTAGGGAAGAAGAACCAGCATGCAGTATGCCTAACATTTACCTCTGCACCAACAACTGAAGGCATTCCTCTAATTTACCCAACATAAATAAACAAAGAAAAGCAACATTGTTCTTTCCTTGTTCTCTAGCTAAAGTTGAAAGCTTAGAGATTCCTTCTGCATCTCCCAAAGCTGAGTAAAGGAGTAGCAAGCCACTCAAATCCATTGCTTGTGATAAACACTCTTCAGCCATCTCCAACTGCATAAAAGACAATTCAAAACAGCTGAAAAGCGGAAAAAAGCACTAGGTAATCTTTTTGCTAGCCAAGATTTGAGAAGAGAATATAACCAGTTAGCTAAGTATACTACACTAGATGAATGAGGAATGGCTTGACTTAAAACAGACATACAATTGAAGTAGAAGTCCATTTTTAATCCACATAAATAAAAAATAAAGGCAACACTTTCCTCGGATAAATGGCACTTCCCATATCACTCACATCATATTTCTAATAATTTTTACAGATCTTCCATATTACTACCTTTCTGTCGCATTCTAGATGCTTTTCAAAAATGACATCTTTTGCAGTATGAAGATAAAAGATGAAACTTCAGATTTTGGAAGGCCTACGATGAAAATATGTTGTAATTATTGAATACCTTTCCAGTTGACATGGCAAGCTCTCCCAATTGCTTCCATCTAGATTCACTTTTGTACCTCAATAGCAATTGTCTTCTGCACAAGTAAATTTCATTGGTTGTACAAATCATCATTAAAATGTGTGAAAAGGCACAAAGAAAATATGCCTTACAGATAGAGCATAATCTACAGCAACAATAACCCAAATCTTATCTTGATACTATCATATGGTTGAATATGGAACATGATTGTAGGCCTAGAGGACTTTGTCAAAGGGAAATAAAAGTGCTTCTATCAACTATTGTCAACTTGATGGAAATACAAAAGGTTTGGCGCCAGATTCCGGCCCAAAAGCAAAACTAACAAAATAGATTGATTGGGTACAGGCCAAGGTTAGTTGACATACAGGTATTTCAAGATTGAACGTTGTTCAATCTTTAAAATCATTACCATCCAAATATTCTAAACATGCACTACACTACAGGCAGATCTAGACAAAAGAAAGAAAAGATTGATGGCATAACCAAATTACATCAAAACCAAGGTATGGAATACATACCAAATAAGAATAAAAATACAGCTACATGGAGTATTAGGAAATATTATATTATCTATCATATAGCCAAGGAAAGAAGAGAACTCACCTTTGCAACATCTAGTTTACCAAGCTGTATGGCCAGATCAAATTTATAGTTGGGATCTGTCGCAACTTCCAGAGCATCCTCTTGCATGCCACGAGACTCAAGGAAGTGGCTGACACTGACAGACAACAAATCCCAATCAAAGATTGTCTATACAAAACTAAAACCAAATTTCAGCTCTTAAAGAAGCAGAATTCAGCATGAGAAAAATAAGAAGTGTTGGAAAATGCCTGATTCAGCTTCATGTCAGTAAGCAATAGTGTATATTCCGTAGAGGATATACCTATTATGATGTTCTTTAGGAATAGTCAGTAAAACTTCACTGGCACGGTCTAAATCTCCTCGCATAACAAGAGTTTTATATTCAATCAAACTAAGAAGCAAAGGTGTACCCCATAACACTGCAAAGGACAAATACATTACTGATGAAGCTGGCAATGGAAATAATACAAAACTTTTCAAAGTGACTCCTTAACTGACTTGAATTCCTTGTCAATGAGATAAACTCGACTTTGACTAGCAAGATAACCCAACAAGTACATAGGACGATCCAAATGGAACATGGTGGTAACCTACAATCAACCAAACCACCAACAATTTCATGCTTCTTATAGAGGCATGTGGTCAGATAGCCAAAAATCACAAATTTCAAATACATTATGCATACCTCCCCACCAACACAATAATTTAGTCTCGAAGAAGAATTATTGTAAATGAAGCAGTCACCAACCCATAGTCCAGTCTGCGGACCAGCTCATTTTATTTCATGGAGAAGTTCAAAGGCCTCCTCCACACCTTGGTCATCTTCTGAATTCCCACTTTCTATATAAGAAGAAACAACGTCCCTCCTACTTGAAAACAAAAGCACTTTAATCAGTCAATCAAATCATGCCAACCAAAAATACATGCATCTGGGGCAGCTATTGGTTTCTAAATAAACAAGTATGCCTCGAGAAAACTTTGACCAATATGAATAGAAAAAAAATGAAAGAAAGCGTAGGTCACTGGACATACATTGTACTTTAGGATATAGAATGATGTATCACTAGCAATTGCCAAAAGGTCACCACTGTCAGCCCAGTAGAGGTTCTGAAAACCAGAAAGGGATAAGTTGTAGAATAGTCACATAGGAGGACGATAATGGAGGATAGAAATATAAAGGGCAACTTACTTTGACGTTCACATCGATTCGGCGAATTAGCCTGCATTCAACCCAGTCATAAAAGCAGATAAACTCATTGGAGCACATTGCAAGTAAAGTTCCGCCAAAAATCCGTTCTGCAGAAAAGGTTGGTCGAATACTCTTCTTCTCCTGATAAAAAACACAAGCACCAACCTCAGTTTCGCTTCCAAATTCTAACTACTAATCCAAGACATTGCAACTCAGGGTTGCTAATATTGTGATATGATGCATGAATATGCTCTTTTTGAGATTTGTTTAAGTGGACAAAGAAGACAAAAATTCAAGAAGGTTTCAATTAATAATCCATAGAATATTGCTTCTAACAGGATTGAAGCATGAAAGAAAAGATTATTAAAATGCATATATTACTTCTGCTCACTTAGATCTAATGCACTTCAGGAGGTATTCAATTAAAAGAAATAAATAAGCATTGTAGAAATTGTCTAAATGGGTGAGAAAAGAAAATCAAGCTAATTTCTCTGGTTGCTTTGTTTTTTCAGTGGCATGATCATTTTTCTATCATATAATTTTCTTGAGTATACATGGAAAATGAGAGTAAATGACATGTCCACTAAAAGATGAGATGGAAGAGATACTTCCCCCTCCCTAATTCAGGTACTGTAAAGAATGTCAGACACAGGCAAGCCTTTGGACTTGTGATATAGTGACTGACCAAGATACTAGAAATACAAACATACACAGAAAAGGAGGTAGAAGCTATGCCCATGACCAAATTTTGAGCAATGATAAAAAAACATAACATAACAAAGTAGATATGAGCCAAACCTGAAATGTTTTACTGAAAATCTTTATTCTTGATGTGCTTTCTCGGACAGCATATTCTCCATCGACAGACCAGACAAATTCTAATGCAGAGCCAAAGGATCTATTCCTCCATGCTAAAGCTGTGTATATGATGTACTCACCATCTCCACATACAACAACAAATCTTCCATTGGGATTATGCTTTAAGCTCTGAAGGTAAAAACAGCTATACAGATTATTGTTTTGTTAGAAAGCATAACAGTAAAATTCCAAGAACCATAAAGCTTCAGGTGAAAATAATTTTTAAGGGTAGCAGCTTCTGAAAAAAGGAAATAATGGATAAATAAAAGATATATGTACTACACATCCTGAAGATGCAAACATACTTGTGGATAAAGATCACAACTTCCCAACTCTTTCACAGCCAAAGGCAGTCTTTCACCATCTGTAACCTGACAAAAATGGAAAAGTAAAATTTTCCTTTCAACTCTAATAAAATAATTCAACCAAACTTTCTTAATGATGTTTTAGTTAAAAAAACCTCAAAATCAGCACCAACTGTCTTAATATTCACTGTTTTGGATTTCATTATGCTTCGCCCATATAATTTTTCCACTGCTGTCCATACTAGCAACTGGTACTTCACGACCAAGTTTTATCAGGACAGTCCCTTCATCATATCCAATCACAACCCTGTGGATTACAGTTGTCATCAAACTTGGGAATAAAAAAATAAAAAAATAAAAAATAAAAAAACTACATTTAGGTACTAGATTTTCGGTCTTATGAAAAACATATAGAGATGACCATAAACTTAAAGAGATCAAGAATCTCATTATGTAGAGTGATTAATAACCATGGCATGCAACATATAGATAATTCTACATTACCTTCTTGAGCCTTTCATATATCCCAAAGCCCAAACCCGTTCAAGGCCATAATTTAGAGTGTTCTCCAGCCTATAGTGGAAAAAGGAAACAACATCAGAAAAATCACATTTAAGGAGTTGAATAACATGAGATAGACTGAAAAAACCATAAATCTCTGCTCTGTAGGTATAGGTGCCTGTGTTATGTGCCAACGTAGGACTGTCTAATTAGATTTGGAAAGACATTACAGACAAGGGTACAAGGATATATGCACTTAAATACATAAAGACACATTTTTTGTTAGAGCTTGTACCCTTACAAAAAAGAAGCCCCAATTTGAACAGACAAACTGGAAGGACCTAAATATCACTATTACATAGATAATTTACCTCCTGATGCTTATGTCTTGCAGTTACCTGTATGTAGTTGAATGCCATATCCGAACAGTTCCATCCTCTGAACCTGTAATTATTATGGGAAGCTCAGGATGGAAACAGACAGCTGAAACATTGTGAGTGTGGCCTTCTAGTGTTTGAACACAACTCTTGGTTTGGTAATCCCAGACCTGATTCCACAAAATTTTTAACCAAATATTTTTTTTAGCAACCCAAAGAAAAACTCAGCAATGATTACATGGAAACATTACTTTGGCAGTTTGATCATCTGAACCAGTTATCAAATATGGCCTATCACCACCAGTAAAAGTATTCAACACAGTTAACACCCTTTGAATGGGCATCTAGCGTAAAATTTGGGTCTGGAGAGGCCAAGATTCCAGATCTGAAAAGATTAAGATTTTTTTGTTTAAAACAGAGAACCACAGTTACAGACAACAGGAAAATCAAATGTACAACTCATATCAAATTCAAATGAAACAAAATATTGCAGAACCTTTATTGTCGGTCAAGGGAGGCACTTGCGAAAGTATTGGTATCTTTAGGGTTAAAGTAACTTGCATCACATAGTGAGAATGTCCCTCAAAATTTGAGTACAAATCCAGCCCTTGTCCCAATCCCAAAGCTTTATCAACATGTCATCAGATGGCGATAAAACATATGGAAGGGTTGGATGGACAGCCACACACCTGATGTAATCAGTGTGTGCCTCAAATACTTTAACCTTGTCCATTGTGTTATAATTGTACACTCGAATGAACATATCATCTGATCCAGCTACAATCCACTGTTTGAGATATAAATTTTGCTGATCGTACTGAAAATTTGAGAACCATAAAAGTAAGATGTACTGCAAACATTCACATGAATTAGAAAGTAAAGGGTAAATTGGTCACCAGGAAAATACCTGGTAGATCAGTCACTTCAAAAGAGTTAACCATGGTCTGCAGCATAAGTAACAAATAATGAATCAATTTATAGAATTGGGAAAAGAAAGTCAAATGGTTAGAAAAATGAACAAAAATTTATGCAGAACCAGGCAGATTGAGATCCTGTCAAAAAATAATGACCCCTAAAGAAACAGAAAGATTCTATCTGACTCTCTCAGATGTACAAATGCTGCATGTATACATCAAAAGGCGAATCATAGAAGCCATAACCAGATCCGTAAGTTGATATTCACTCTAATCCCTAAGTTCTTCCCCTTCTTCCTACAATTTAAGTATCATTATTTTCAGCTATTATTTTCCAAAGCTAAGAGCACTTCGGTTGTGATACATGTCTCAATAGTTTCATTAGATCCCTTAGGGCCGAAGGAAACTACTTAGTTGTTGAAGAATTTCAAGTCAATTATAAGGTGTGTGCTTCATATATGCAAGTTTCTCAATGTATGTGATAGAAAAGAAGTAAATGTGTTAATTAGACTACATATGAATCAATGATCCTCCTTAAAAAATGACCAAGGATGAGAAATTCCTTTTTATTATTTTTCGTAAGATATCATATAAGTGCATGTATCCAAATGCTAGATAAAAATGTCCATTTAAAGAACATATATAATAGATACGACTGTTTTGACAAATTGAAATGACATTTCAACACCTAAAAGAATATATGCAACATATAAGAATGTGAGCAAGGGGGTATTACTTAAACCACAAAAGGTCACTACTTGTGATTGATAGACCCAAATGCAAACACTTCCAGAGTATATACTTGCAAGAATCCTGCAATAAAAATATTAGTGAAAAACTACATTTTGGCATTACAAAAAACCTAACGAGCATTTTTCTAATGATAAAAAACCACAGAAAAAGCAATTCCATTATTAATAGAACAACGAAGAAGTTAAATAGAAGTTATGCTACAGGTACATTACACAGAAGTACCAGATATAGTTACTTACCAATTACCATGGCTCTGTTGGATGGAGATCTACTAACTTTACTCTCTCTGATCTTTGTGCAAGTTTACTCTGATCAAATAGAATACCACAAAATGAGTTTCATATAAAGTTCAAAGAATACAAAATTTTAATTTGCATGTATAACATCCGAGATCCAGCCAAGATGGATCAAATACAAATGAATTTCAATTGCTCGTACCTTGATTTCTAGTCTGAGAGGCTGGAATCACCGCCACGAGTAGGAAAACAAGGGAAACCCAGCAAGAAAATAAACAAATAAACCACCATCAGCTGCCGCTCATGACCAAGATCTCAACCAAAACTCAATCCAATATCAAATCAAAAACTCAAAGCCTTTGCTAAAATTTGAGAATGCAATGAAATCTGAATCAAATCACAATGAATTCCACACCAGATCACAAATCTCTAAAGGTAAGTACCATTTTAACTCCAAAACGCTGCGCGAGGCGATGGAGCGATCTGCGGATCTAGAAGCCGGAACCCTAGAAACCCGAGGTTTTGCGAGGTCCGGCAATGGCGGCGAGAGCCAAGAGACGAAGATCTTCGAATCGGCGAGGCTTCTTCGAAGGAATGAAGTAAATTGGGAGATGTTCACAATTATAGCGGGTTGAGTTGAGGTTGAAAAATCAGAAAACTATTTTTATTTATATTTTGTTATTTTTGCATATATACCCCTCTAAAACCTCATTTTCCCAGACAAGTTTATATAAATGTCCAGCTAACAAATTTTTGTTTGATAGGGATTTATATGAAAAAATGTACATTTGCTTGCATGTATGCATTAAAAAAGACTTGACACTATCTAATTTTACTAAATTACCCCCGCTTTGAAGTTCATACGGGTATGGCGCAGCCGTATCAACCACCAACACGAGCGTAGAATTTAGCGTACATTGTGTGAAAATATCACCCTTAATATCAACTAAAGTCTATGCCTGCAATTGCAAACAAGGCCTTTGGGCTTCTTAGTTTATGGGTTGGAAGCCCAATAACAATCCTGCCAAGTGTCCTGTGATTGTGTGGCCCATGTGTGTGTATACATGGGGTGAAAAATATAAGACATATGACATCTGATGACAAACGCTCAAATGATACTTCACTGTCAACATGATACTTCACTGCCAACAACATAACCGCCTGACCATCCGACGGTAGAGAATAACTTTTCAAAAGACCCCAAATGGTTATTTGACTTTATCCGAGCCGTACTGTTGTCTTGAACTAAGAACTAATCAAGCTTCCTAGTGATAACGACTTCATGACCATATAAGGACCTCGGCACATCAATCGACATTCTATTTTGATCGAGTATCTAGTATATGGTACATAGTGCTCTGATTCCATTAAGACTAATCATTTACTCATGCATCACTCTCATTTGGAATCCTCTCTCTATCTCTCAGGCCTTGTTTGTTTTATGGTTTGCCATAGTTTTGTAATGTATGGTATGGTTTACTTTCCTGTTTGTTTTCATTTCCATTCAGATGGTATAGTTTTCTATGGTTTTTTGATGGTTTCCCATGGTTTAAAAACTTTCATTTTTGTTGGATTTTTCAAACCACCGATTTGGTGGTTTCTCATGGTTTTAATTTTTTTCTACCAAAATATCCCTACCAATTTACTTCAATCCCTTCTTCTACCCTAGCAAAATCAAAAAAAGTTATAATCTCCATAAAAAAAAAAGTCTTATCTTTTGTTAATTTTGTATATTAATTTTATTATAATTTTATCAATTTTAAATTAATGATTAATAATTTGATATATATTTTTGTAAGATTTTAATAAAAATTATTTATACTTTAGTTGAATTTAAATTTTGATCATAAATCATTGAATTTAATATGATTTTTGCAAGGTGTACCCACAGATAAAACATAATTGCATACATACCTCTAAATAATAAGTATAATTACGTATATACCCACAGGGTTAATCAAATGAAAATCACAATTAACAAAGCGGTAAACATGCTTAAATAACCATTATACCCCTTTTACATATCTACCACGAAAGTTTGTTTTATCAGAATTTACAAATACCCCCTTTAAAAATATGAAATTTAAAATAGCTAAGATATATAAAGAGAATTATTTTGGAAATTTTCCAACGCTTAATTGAAGTTGTAACCATGGTTTAGATAATCTTATTAACTTTTATAATTGAAAGGTCAAATACCCTATTTAGTCCCTCTATTATTACGATTTGTCCATTTGGGTCCCTCTAATATAAAACATGCCTTTTTGGTCCCTTTAATTTTACGTTTGTGTCTTTTAAATCCTTTCACAAGTCTTTTTTTGTCCCTTTATTTATGTTTTTCGTGCCTTTTGGTCCCTATAAACTTCAAGGGAGGGATTTAAAAGCACAGCAAACGAAAATTAAAGGGATCAAAAAGGCATGTTTTATATTAGAGGGACCCAAAGGGACAAATCGTAATAATAGAGGGACTAAATAGGGTATTTGACCTAATTGAAACCTAACAATTGGGGCATATCCATAATTCAACCCCTTTTTCAGGGGTATACAAGCAATTATGATTTTTTCAGGTGTAAATATACAATTATGAAACTTTGAAGGATATATAACCAATTTTTTAAATTTAACTTGATTTTCATATTAATTTGTGTTTGAGGGTATTCTTGTCATTTTATTATTTCTACAACCATACCATACCATCAAAACAAACACAAACAACTAATTAACCATATCATACCATACCATCTTTCCAAACATGATAAACAATACTTACAATATCATACCATACTATACCATACCATACCATACATTACGAAACCATAACAACCAATCATCCAAACAGGGCCTGAAGGTCTGACCTCTAGAGGAGACATAGATCTTGTAAGCGTGAAAGAGTTCCAAGAAGTCGTCCATCACAATGGATCTCTCCCTCAAAATCAATTGAAGCTCTGCAACCATCACCAATCTCAATTATCCGTTGATCTAAATTTGTTCTGATCCCCAAAAAGAGCAAATATCGACATCAACATATATATGTTTTTTTTTAAAGCTCCATAAGTAGGGTTGTAAACTGGCCAAGCTTGATCGGTTGGGCCCAGCTCGAATTCGACTCAAAATTGCCTAACTCGAGCTCAAATTAGCTCGAATAAGTTTGCTTGAGCTCGACTCAATCTAGTTTGGAATTAAAAACTTATTTATAAATTAATTTTTATATATTAAATTCATACATTATAGTATACATTAATATTTATTAATATTCATATATTAATATTAAATTTCTAGCTTTCGAGCTAAGCTCAATCGAGCTCAACTCAAAAGCTCGAAATTCTGAGTTGAGCTTGAGCTCGAGCTTTTACTGAGCTGATCTCGAGTTGTTCACAAACAACTTGTTTGTTTGACTTAATGCCTATCGGTAAGCTTTTTTATTATTAAAGTGGATAAACCACATTCATTTATTGATTGCAAGAGACAGTAAGAAACAAAGTGATACAAACCCTCGCTCTATGGCCCCCACAACAACTTTTTACAGATTACCCTTGGGCATTGTGTCCCATCGGCTCATCCTCAAAGTCGTCTCGATTCCGCTCCTCGTCTTTGAGAAATTTGGATCAAAGCGCCATTGATCAAGAAGTTTTTTCTGAAAACACCTATCCAACAACTTTTTAAAAATGGCAAACTATTTTTTCACTATTTTGTTTTGTTTTCAGAAGCCAAAACAAACAATTAAGAGGTTTTAGTCCAGGAAAAAACAAAAGTCAATCCAAATATGTTCACAAGGCGCGCGGTGAGACATCAATGGATGCAAAGATTTGTATTTCGACTCTTATAATATTGAAATGTTTAAAATGAAATGGCTTCTTACATTAAAGTTTGCCTAGTGGATTTCTTATTATCATCTACCTTTCCATCCATTATCTAATATTACTTATGTATATTTAGTCTTCATTAATATATGTTTTAGTTGTCAAAATAGAATTTAATTTGTCAAATATACCTCAATTTACACTCATTTTGTGTGTAGACGAGTTTTTGAAAATGTTGTGCTGCAACAAATTACCAAAGGTTGAACTACCTAATCAACTCGTCGGGGTTGCAGGGGGCAACGCGTCCCTATGTGAGGTCCGGGGGCAGCAAACCCTAACCCAAAGTTTTTTTTTTTTTTTTTTCAAACACAGATTACTTGTTTTCTATGTAATTTGTGCATTGGGGAGGGATAATTTTATTTTATTTTCTTTGATGATATTTATACTTTACAAAGTGTGACAGTTTTGAGAGAGATTGTTTTAGAACCCAAGTTTATTTTTCAATAAAAATTATAATCCGCATTTATTTTAGTGCTACTTTTCTAACCAAAATTGTTAGGAATTCATCAAATCCCAACAAACAACAGAACCATTATTGAAGGTTTCCATCCCATCTTTGAAGTGCCACAGTGACATAATGGCAGAGCACGGAGTCAACAATGAGAGGTGGTGATTGGAAGGACTTAGCTTTGATTGACATTGAAAAGTCATTGAGCTTCAGTACACCCATTCTTGTGGAGAACTTTGAGGGAGTTGATGATCAATAGTCATCTTCCCACTAGAAGCACACAACATGGATATGGATAGAGACTACAAGACGAGCTTCACTTTTCATTGTCATGAGAACTATGAGCACCTAAGTTTGTAAGTGCTTTCCAAGTGCTTTCTAGTTTCTAAGTGGGAAGATGTCAAGAAGAGCACATGAAAAACATTAGCAAACTACATTTCATTTATAAAACATTTATGAGCGATATCAATGAAAATCTACAGAGCGATCATAATCAAGTTGAACCAGATCAAAGGAAATATGGAGTGAATTGGATCAGAGACATCACTCAGTGATTCAGACGTCAATACAATTATATATATGTTTCCATAAAAGGAGGAATATCAATACTACGTGATTGATTCAGTATTAGAACGAGATTATAATCTCGTCAAACTTGTAAAATATAAATCTATATTTTTGATGAATGAAATAAAGAACAATGTTTCGAATTCTTCACAATATTTAGTGAATATATTGTGTTTTTTTATTAAATTTATAATAGTTAGATCTTGCTCATATAAATAAAATACCATATTATAAAATAGACGATAGCATATTTTTGATATATAACGGTGTTTAAGATTTATAGTATGAAACTCCTACAACAACTATAAACTTGAGATTAGTGAAAACTATATTTTCTTTCCCTTACTCTATTCCTTTAATTATTGATCAATACGGCATAATCTCTTTTATATGTGTTAAAAATTCTTTCGAAAACATTTGAACCCGAAAAATGTTTTTTTTCTTTCGAAAAGAATTATTAGGTCCACAACATCATGTGCATCAAAGGCTTTAGATCCTATGATTTTGTTATCAAAGAAAGGAGCACCATAGCTTTCACAACCCACTATATTGTAGTGGTTAAGCACTAAGCGGCCAACCTTATCTTAGGGAAGTTCACTCGGATGAGGATGTAGATGAATAATAAGGATACCACGTGGAGGTGAGCCTACATTGATGTGTTTGGTTGGAGGGATAGGAAAAGAAGAGTTATAGTTTTTTTTTAAAAAATAAATTATATTATATTTAAATAGATTTGGAATTCAAGTACATATAATACAATCATGATACAAGAGTAAATGAGACATTTTGATCCAGTATACTAGTTGTACCGTTAATCTTCTCACTTCTCTCCAAGGGAGTGTCGTTTTTGAAGACCTTGTCACTCTCGTTGTGTAGTTTTCTCTTTATTTTTCTAATATAATAAGTTATATTAAATATTAATAGTGCAATGATTAAAATATATATTATTAATATAATAATTAATGGTAATCTCAATTTTTAAAACATAACATTGTCTCACAAAATGTTTGGGTAGGTTGACACAATTAATAATATTCCATGATATGACAAAATTTAAATGTTTAATTAGGTAAATCTATATACTTAGTAATATTAAATATTAATAATTTTATAAATAATATTATATATTATCATATAATGCTAAAGAGTATTTAAATATAAAATAGTAATTTAGTATTTAAAAATTATTAATTTAATAATTTATGATAACTCTAATTTCTAATCATAATATTCTTAATATATAGTTAAAATAATTAATATTAATAAATTGTTAATGATTTTGGATGATGGAGATTGTTTAATTTTGGAGAAATGCTAAATGTGCCGACAAGACTACTACACGAATTCGTGTGCCGAATCTATTGATGATGTCTCGGGATGGCTATGTTGATGATCCCGATGTATCATTAACGGATTTGGCATATGAACTCGTGTAGTTTTATTGGCATATAAAGCATTACTCTTAATTTGGTATGATCATCTTTAATAATTAATAATTAATAATAATTTAAAAATAATTTAATAATTAATAATATATATATTTATTAAGTTAATTAAAAGGGATGAGAGGGTTAAGGATAACTTAAAGCCAATGTGGCCACTTAATAACACTTTTTTGAAAGGGTTTTTTTGTGTGTATATCTTTGAAAAAACATGAACTTGGTATCACCTCCCATTAATTTTATAATTATATTTATATCCTTGGGTCTCATCATCCTAACCTATTATCTCTCTCTCTTACATTTTGTTGTTTTCGTTTCAAGAAGGAAAATAAGATGGATGAACAAATGAATGAAAGATTTCTTTTCTTTCATTTGTTTTTATTTATATCAACAAATCATCTGCATATTATAGGGATGAGATTTTCTCGTCTACGTTACTATCACACACCGAATTCTTTTAAATAAGTTTACTCTCATGGCGATTGAGAGCATCGTCAATAGAATGTTTGGCATAAATTGCTTTTCAAATGAGTGTAAAAAATGTAAACCAATTGCAAAGAGAGATGTATTCCTTGGTATCTATCAACCATGTATCTTTCTCAACATGCTTTCCAAGATAGGTAAGAACAAAAGCATTGAAGAATATTAATAAAAATCACATGATGTCAAATAAGGAAAGAAAAATTCTACAACAAGTCTTCGAGATTGTGAGTTGTGAGGCAACTAGAGTCTAGTTCCCGTAATTCAAGTCTCCATAACAAAACAAAAATATATTCTCTGAATTCATCACCTTTTAAAATCCTTTTTATCTAGTTCTATGAAATTAAATCATTATATCTTTACAAATATAACAATAACAACAATTAAGTCTTAATCTCATACTAGATGAGGTCGGCTATATGAATTTTCTGTCTCTATGTAGCTCTGTCAAAGATAAGATCAATATCTTTTACAAATATATCTCTAAAAATATAAAATTTAGAATAATTAAAATATCTTTTTGGGATATAAGTGATATTTTTTTTTGTCCATAATTTACATCTAACCGGAGTTGTAGCGCTGGATGGTCTTTGGGTTAACAATTATTCATGATTTATAATTGTAGGGGTAGTATATATACAATCAAATGAAAAACTTAAGGTCCAAATTTTTTAATAAAAATATTCTAAAAAGATTTATTTCTTTCATACACTTGTTCTGTTGTTCAACTCATGATAAGTTTTAATTTAGGAGTAAAGTTATTTTTGGTCCATATAATTTGACCCAATGTTTATTTTGTTCTTTATCTTTAAAAATCTTCGATATGGTCCTCTACTTTAAGGTTTTGTTCAAATAAGTCGGCAGATGGCGGCGTGATTAGCCTGAGGACCCAGAGTGGCATATATAAATTTGAATACGAGATTTTTTTTTATCTCATGTGGCGTATGCCATCATTTAAAAAATTAATTTATTTGAAATCTATTTTTAATAAATACGCCAAGTATGGTACATCATTGTAATCTTTATAATACGAAGGCTATAGCATCGTAAATACTAGCTTTTATATGTTGCCGCGTTAGCGTTAGGGGCGTATTCAAACAAAACCCCAAAAAAATAGGGGCCGTATGAAGATTTTTAAAAGTCGTAGACCGAAAATGAATATTGGGTGAAGTATATGGACCAAAACTGAGGTTTATCCTTTAATTTAAAAATATATAATTATTTTGTAATTTACTAATATCAAAATTCATGTGTATGATATAACAAATCATACTATCAAAATAGATCCTTGGGTTATGTTTTTTGTATTTTATTATTATTTTCTTCTGGTTTAAAATTTATTTAGCTTTTGTGTGGGACTTTTTCATGATTTATTCATGGACAAATGAACAAAAGGTCTCTGAAAATAGTAAGTAGTGACCTCCCTCCCCCATTATTTGTTACACCCTCAAACACATTTATCTCAGAGATTAAATGATCATTTGCGCATTGTAGCAGGGACCGTTAATTAACCATTCTTCTATTTCATTGATAAAATATTTATTAAAAATAACAAATCAATTAAAATAAAGCAATGAAAACGTGTGTCCCTGTCCCATCAAGCAATCTATTGACTTTTGGATCCTGATTCAGTGGGCCAAAAGGAATGGATCAGAAGGAATCTCCATCGCCACTTGTGAAAATAATAGAATGCCACTTGTAATTCATATTTGTTAAACTAATAACAAGAAGCACTTTCCTAGTGCTTTAGCCACTGATAACCAAGAGTGCTTCCTCTAAACCACATCCAAACTCATCATTATCATCAAAGAAAATATGTAAAGAAAAGATGGATATTGCAGCATCATTGAACAAGCAACACACACAAAGTAAGTGTAGACTTATTCTATTCATACTTTTTTTTTTTTAATATAATACAAACACGACAAACACTATGGGAGTTAAAAACCGTGTATAGACAAGGCAGCTCGATCCTGTGTTAGTTCACAGGAATACATCACTCGCGTGCTAACTCGAGCTTATGTTAGTCCACAAAAAAATATCACCTGTGTGACAGCTTAATCCTATTAATCCATAGGAGAACATCACTAGCCTAATTCTCACCTTATAAAAGTGAGGATTCAATCCTGAATTCTTTCATAGGAGAACTTTAAGCTTTAACAAGGGACCCAGATATCAATAAACTTGGTCATTGGATGCCGTTTATTATTCTATTCTATTCATACTTTAAAAAAATAAAAATAAATCATAAAATATATATTAAAGAAAGTTTTTTTTACAGGTATACCAGTAAAATAATTGATATTATTTATATATTTTAAAAAATCATAATTGCGATATACCTTAGTTTTTCTGTTTATTGGGTATGAAAAAACTATAATGCTACTTACAAATATATTTTTAAAATTTTTATTTAATTATAAATTTATAAATATTAAAAAAAATATGAAATTGAAAATAATTGAAATTTTTTTAGGGATATAAGTTGTAATTTTTTGGTCCATAATTTATATTTAACTATAGTTAAATTTTTAGGTTGACTAACTGTTTGAATATTTTAACAGCATGTATATATATATATATATATATGGAATCAAATAAAAAATTTGGTGGTATATTTATAATTATAATTTTTTAAAAATATATACGAAATTAGGATAGTTTTGAGGGTACAAACAATTTCCTCTAAAAAATTAGGATGTGATTGAATTGACTTATATAAAAATATTATTTGTATTATTATTTTAAAGTGATCCTCTCGTGAGTTCTTTGTAAACAATTTTTTGTTTATATGTGCCACTGCAATGCAAAGGTATTTATAAAAAAAAATTTCTCTTCAAAAAATAAGAATATTTTTGTCCATAAAAAATAGGGGAAATTATTTAATAGTCCCTAGCACTATTTGTGCACTATCTGCCTTTATACCCTACCCACCCAAAATACTATTTACACTAAATCCCTATACACCCTCAGCCAAGGGCATAATTAAGTAACTATTCAAGAATAAATAGTTAAATATCTATAAAAAAATAACCAAATATTTTTTTAAGCTCCAAAAGTACTCTAAAAGCACTTGCCAAACAGTTCTAAAAATCCTTGAAAATTATTGGCTAAGGAAATGTAGTAGAATAGGGTGTATCGTGAGGAGGCACCAACTTATGTATTCTATAAATTTTATCTTCTTACCAATAAATATGATTTATCCGTCTTCCAAAAAAATATATATATATATTTTTCCCAATTTTTTTTTCCAAAACAAAAACATTCATAAAATAATAAAAAATTGCTTAACTTATAAAATAATTATTTAACTCTAAAGAAATTAATCCAAACATATTCCTAACGCAACATCATTGAATAAGCTCATGGAAATATACCAACATTTATTTATTAAACGATGTCATCATTGAATACGCTCATGGATATATACCAACATTTATTTATTAAATGATGTGATGTATTATGTCTATTATCTTGAAAAAGTTTGATATTTCTATTTCAGAGAAACTCTAACAAACCTAAATTTTGGAATATTTTTAGACTTATTTATTTATTTGGCTTTGGATCAAAATATTGGTTAGCAAGGCCTTAAGGCCATTAGTGCACATTGTTTTGGTGTTGGATGAAATTAACTTAGAAATTTCATTTTTTAAAACCAATTATTTATTTATTTTTAAAAAATTAAAGAAAAGTTTTTTTTGTTGGAATTATTGTTGGAATTAAACCAATTTATTTTACTTCATTTATTAATGACATGTAAGTTTATTATTGGTTGTTATTTTAGAGTTAGATTTTCATTTACTAAGCCTTGTCTTTATAAATAGTAAATACTAATAAAATTAAGAATAAAAATAGAAAAATATCGTGATCATAGTGACGATTGGTTTTGAGGTCTTCTAAATATCCTTGTTAATTAGTTTTTTTTAGAAGTGGATAAATTATATTTATTTAATAATAATAATAATTAATTTCAAAATACAAACTCATCTAGAGTGTATAAAAAAAAAACAAAAATTCAGTTGAGAGCCCTCCTCTTGATTGAGTTTGGTAGTGTTGTCTCAAACTCCCTCATGGTCAGCTTGGGTCCATGTTATGTCATCCTCAAAAGCTTCGTCGCCTCCTGTGATCGATGTCGGCGTGTCATCAGTGAACTCTAGACTTCTCTTCACTAGGTTATGTCTCGTCTCTAGTTTCGGTTTTTTTGGAGATTAGAGCTGCATTCATCCATAAAAATATGAAAAAATAGATATCACGAATGATTATCAAGAAAACACATTGTTTGTCTCTGAAATATTGCATATTTTGCTCGTCCCAAATATTTCAAGTGATTTCTTGGTAAATAGTTGTTCACATGTTTTCATACCGCAATAAGAAAAACTGTTCTTCAAAGGCAATTAGTTTTTATTAGATCTAAAAACTTTGAATGTTTATATGAATGTGTTATTTGATTAAGTGATATTATAAAACTATTCTTTATCAGTGAAGCTTCGCATAAAGTTGTTAACTTTGGAGCTCGTGGGCTAAGGAGAGGATTGAACGGCCAAGACTCCTGTCAATACGTTAATGATGAAGCTCGAGAAAAAATCTAAGGTGCAGTACCCATTTGCACTGGTCCACTGGATAGTGGATATCCTGTGGAATATCCATAAGCACTTGGACGGTGGATCATCCATGCTAAGCTATGGAGGAGGAGAGGTGTAACTAGTGGATCAGATCAAGCTCAATCATTTGTGCATGCATGCACTGCCTCAAGATTGATGCTTCTTTTGTCAGATGATCAGTTTGATCATGTTCAGAGTATCTTCTATCTTCTCGAAATGTTCGAGATCATGATGTTGATAATCTCGAGAAAAAGTTAATGAGTATCAATAAGTTAGAATATCTATTTTGTAGGATGGTAATGCAATGATTCGCTTCTCCTAGGGATCAGAAAAGATCTTGATCAACAAGAAAAAGTGGCCGATGAAGGTTGGAGTTTTTCAAGTGATTTTGAGAGAGAGATCGTTGCAATCGGCGACTCTTCTGCTTCGTTCCTTCAGTTTCGCATAATCAATGCCTCCTTCTGAGATTGACCTCTAGGGATTGAATCTTGCAGAGATAAAAACAGTTGATAAAGAAGATTCGAGCTCATGCTCGGAGGATCGAGCCTCTAACATTCAAGTCAAGGACTCAAAATGGAGAGGAGAGGAAAAACTCATAGAGGATTCAGAGAAAGAGGAAGAGATGCTCAGGCTAATGTTGAATTTGAGTGAAATCCAGATTATCTTCTTTGTGAGCTGATGACCTTTTATAGCTTGAAGATCCTTACCTGTCAGCTTTTTAGTGCCTTCTAGAATCATCCTCCACCTTGAGTTCTCATCTCAACACTTATGATCATACTATGTGTCTTCAGCTATTTTCCCTTGTAACATAGAGTAATAAAAGATTTGTTATTGTCAATGTGGAAAGAGGATTGAAATTTCTTTATAGCCCCACTATATACGTACCAAGGGTTGTACCCACTAGTCAAATATATATCATGCTATTATCAATGCCTCTATCTTTTATTGAATAAATGATTGTGGTTTATCCATCTTAGATGTATAAAAAATATATATATTGATACGAGTAAAACTAAGAAAACATAGTGTACACGCATCCTGAATCTCGGCCTCCACATGTCGAAGTCAACGCACGCCCACAAAGGTAACACAGATCCCAAAAGGAGCTGCCATACCGTCCCATGCTAGGGTACGGTCTCCATCACCTTAGAGACAAAAGGGTCGTCCAGACACCCTCTCTGATAATGGCGGATAAAACCCCCAAAAGGTGATGAGACATAGCCCAGTTCCCAAGAAGCTCCAATAATATAAAGGGAGAGATCTCGAATGGAGGAGGGTAAGCTAATTAATTCTCAACAATACTCTTTTGGGACTCCCTCTCTTTCTCGTCCGCTCATGCTAACTTGACTGTCATAGCGAGCTTGGGCATTAGGGCCCTCCCCCTCTTAGTGGTGCGTGTTCTTGTCCCTTTTCAGATAAACTATTCTAGAGGACATCTTTGACATCATCTTCAACTTGAGAAAATTTTATTTGTTGGTCTGAACCGGAGACAGACCCTGTCAGAACCGGTTTTCAGCTAAAATTTATGATATCAATAAACACTTTTAATGTTTTAATTTAAAAAATAAAAAATTGAAGAAATTGTATCAATTCATTTTTAATTTTTTTTAAACAATTCTCTTTTTATTCTATTACTCAACCATCAATCAAAAAATTCTCCCCTTTGGACCATCTCATCCCAAACGTGTAACTTCTTTTTTTATGAATAGACATCACAAACAAAACATGTCTAATGCGCGTTAAAAAAAAATTCTATTTCTTTATTTGCAATTTGTTGGAAATTTATTTGACCAAATGAAGACCACCCAATCCAACATCAAATTGAATTATTCTATATAGTCATGTCTAAGAGTGGCAACATCAAATACAACATACTCTACCTCACTTTTTCACTTTAATTTCTGAATGAATGAGTACATATGAAAACCTAGAGCTTTGACACATTCTCTTTAATGTTTTTTTTTTTCTAGTTCTTATCACAAACAACTTAACACGCATATGTTTACTATGTATTGATGTATTTAATCTTAAACAACACAATTGTGAGCCAACTTTTGTTCTCTCTAAGGCACACTATCTTTGAATCAACTCTAAAATCTCCACAAGGGTCCACACTTCATAGAGCAAAAAAGACCAAAGTTCAACAGAACAAGACTCCTTTAGCTTTAGGTCAATCATGTCAATTATATTCTCAAAAGTACTTTTAAGTGGGAAGGCAGGAAGGAAGGTACGTGTTCATCAAGTTGTCGATGTTCATCAAGTTGCATGACACTTGGTGAAAAACAAGTTATTGAGAAAAAAAATATAGTTTTTCTTGAAAAATAAATCAAAATATTTAGAAAATAGAAAAAAAGGGAATCATAGTTTTTTTAAGTGGATAAATTGTGTTAATTTAAAATAAAAATTCAAAAAATTAAATACTTTATTTTTAGTCCACCGCTCAATCGAGATTTTTTTTTGAAACAATTGATAAACCATATTTTATTTAATTAAGATAGTTTATTACATTGTTTGGCCCGAAGGTAATACAAAGATACATAGTTGGTAGCTTTCCTTCTTTCTGCCAGCAACATGTCTAGTCTTTTTCCTATCTCATGTTTGACCTGAGTCCCCTCCTAGGTGGTCCCCTGCATCGAGATTTCTTGATAGTAAACGGTTGTGTTTGGTTCACCGAAGTGAAGTCCTAGAAGTCACAAATGGGTTATTTCAGTACATTTCTATATCTTTGGTTTGTCGGAGTGAAGAATGTTGTAGAAAAAGTGTGTAGGTGGAAGATGGATTTTAGTAGAGATGAAATCTTGAGGTACGTTACAATGTCGCTCTCCTTAAGGGTAAATTAGCCCCCACCAATTCTGTAATACAACGGGTTACCGGCTAATTTCTTTTAGGATACAACCGAACTTTCTTTCACCTGCGCTTGTACTAACAAAGGTGAAACCTTTGAAAAGTGGAAAAATAAAAATGTGAAATGGAATTTTGATGCTTTGTACGGAGCACCAAAACTTGTGTAATGCCTTTAGAGAGGAGTGTAGAAAGGGAGAGTGAGTGCTTGAGAGAAAAATTGTTATGAATTGTCATGCAAACTCATAAGCTATATATAGCCACCATAACCCATCATGAAGAAAAGTGTCCTTTCCAATAAGTAACACTTCTTTGGATAAGACATAACTCGATCATCATGAAAAAGAGTGTCCTTCCAATAGGTAACACCCCTTTGATTTGTATGAGTCAAGCCTTTTCAATGTGTTCCTCTCCTTCTTTACACCCTTTCATAAAATTCTTTCATAAAATGATTTCATAAATATATTTTATTATAAAGATATCCAACAAGCTGAAAGTGGGAAGTTGGACTTCCATAAACCTCATTTTAATGTTTTGACTTTTAAAAAAACCGAAGTGGAAATTCGGTAAAATTAGACTTAGATAGTCGAATTCTTCTTTCACTTCCAAGAAACAAACATCGAAACTATACAGAAGTGCAAACTTTTAAATCACTTCGGTGTCCAAATAAACATGCCATGAAATGCATAATTCATATGGAATCCATTACTTTTATCACTTTCATGACTTTCAAATGACTAAGAACCAAACACGAAACGTAGTGAGAATATAAGCAAAGTATTAAAATCTAAAATATTTTTTATATATATTATATAAAACCCTATATGATAAATAAAAGAAAAATTCTATCTTTTTAAAGATAAATATATGCAAATAAATACCATTTTTCATAAAGAAAGTTGACTAGTCCATTCTTTTTCATTAAAGAAAGGTTGTGAATTCAAACCACAATTGTGACGTGCTTCTAGTGAATTGTCCATATTTATATATATATATATATATATATATATATATATATATATATATATAGGGCTGGCTGGAATACTATTCATTTAAGGTCATTTTATTTTGAGGCACTTGGAGAGTATTTTTTCTAAATCCAACCGTATGGATGGAAAGAACATCGAAAAATAAGCTAAAATGTCGATTTTCATACATTTTTGTGACCGTATGATCATTCATCTTAAATGGTGAAATTTTATAAAAATATTTACGAGTTAAATTTTTACCTTTAAAATAAGATGAATGATATGGTCACAAAAATATATGAAAATCGACATGCTAATTTATTTTTCGATGTTCTTTCCATCCATATGATTAGATTTGGAAAAAATACTCTCCAAATGTCTCAAAATGAGACGATCTTAAATAAATAATGATAAAATCGACTATATTATATATATATATATATATATATATATATATATTATAAAAAAAACTATGAGATTTTAGAGGTGCATATGAGGCTAAAACCTAAAAGAGTGGAGCAACGGCCACTATCAAAAGTTGACAAAGTTTGGCGTGATTTGTTGTTGGCTTGATATTAATAGCCACCCGGCACAGACGACTTGCCGCGTTTCCTTGAGATTCTCATATCTTTATAATATTACACTGCCGTAAAGAAAAGGTATGGCATTTGCTGCACCATTCCATTCCAAGCATCTTTCTTTCTCTAACTTCTCTCTCTACAATAATACTCTCTCTCTCTCTCTCTAGCCTCTAGGATTTGATATTAATCCTCCAGGGCCTCTACTTTAGTCAGAGAGTGAGAGACCCCTCACTAGGTATACCAACGGCACACATGAAAAGAAGCATGCCAACCATCACTAATTCTATTAATTAAATGCTCTAAATCTTGTTGTTTAATTAGCTACTCATACATCATGTGCTAACTTGCACCATACATGCATTTTTCATACTATTTATTTCCTATATATATTTGTTATCATGTCATGGCCCCTAATATACCTTTTTAGGCAGTCATCTAGTTAATGAGCTTCACTAAGCTTGGTTGTTATAAAATTCGTTAATTTTCGTCCATGTTTGTTCGTCAAATATATATATATATATATATATATATATATATATATATATATATTGTGAAGGTGAATAAATCTCATTTTATTGATAATTAAGTATTACATAACCGGATTACAATATAAGATGTGAGACATTAAAGTGTTGTGTAGAGTCCGACTAAAAAATGCATTTTTCTCCATCATTTATCCTAGTTGGCGCTTGTAGGGATGTCGTGTCGTCCTCAAAAAGCTTCATCCTTCTTGTTCCTTCTTGCCGATGGGGATGGGTTGGGCCCTCCGTCAAAATTCCAAACTACGTCTCACCAGGTTCTCGGTCGCAACCAACTTCATTCACTTAGATGGTTGAGCTGCACGAAATCAAGTTTTTATATATATATTGTTAGAGCTGAAAACCGGCTTTCCCTCGGGATTAGATCTGATTCAGATCAACGGTTGAGATTTGTATTTGATTTGGTGCGGACTCTTGTAGTTGATGATGGAGGGTAACTTCACTCTTCTAAACACGGAGAAGGAAATTGCACAGGCAAAGAAAATCGACTGAAATGGGCCTTTCGCCCGGATTCAGCTCCGACGGTCAAGCTAGTGGAGTGAATTGGAGAACTAAGGAGAGGGTTTCTTGGGTCAATTATCTCTTACCTCTGGATTTTCCCACCTCCCTTTCTTATATAGTGTTATTGAGGTGGTGGGAAATATCTTACCCATTGGTTGGGCAAGTGGGAGAATTGTCAGTGGAATAGTTGTTTTTCAACTGATGTCCAATCCGGCATTTAAGAGGAGTTATGTCATTTAATCTTCTAAATCAGATCTTTTGCTCGGAAAATATCTGATATGTACTTTTATTCTCTTGCTATTAATGCTCCAGGTCTGCTTTTTACCCTTCTGCCCAAGGAGAATAATTTTGGTAGGTTTTTGGGGTCAACATTTGTGGAGGGCTAGGATAATGATATGTGTTCGACTCAGATTTAACCGGGTGGTCATCGGGGATTATGTCATGTGGTGAACTGTTCTTATATGAGATTCGCGACACGTGTCATGCCAAATATAACCATATCATATATATATATAAATAAGTGGATTTAAACCACATATGTTTATGAATTAAAATATAACACAATAAGTTCGAGTACATAACTGGTCGGTAGAATCAACCCTTAGCTCAATTGGAGTGATTTGGGTCCCTGATCTTATTGCGCATTTCCAGTGATGCTTCTTTCATAAAAACTAGGCTTTGCTTGATGAGAAATTCTACTTCTACTAACTTTGATTTCACTACCACATGTGTTGTATCAAACTGCATAAGAAAGAAAATTAATATCAAAAATCAATTTTGTATAAATATGTTGTTTATTATTGAAACATCTTTTGTTTCGTTCAATCCACAATGTCCCTATAATAGCAAAAGCGACTAGGTCCATACCATTACTTGCGTGGCTTGTCCACTGGATTAGACCCTTGAATGCCCATCGGTATGTGAAAGCATGTTGTATGCTTGACTATTTGTAAAATTTGAGCATAGAAATATATAGACTCGACACCAAAGGACCATTGGTCTAGCGGTATCTCGGGTCCCATATGTTGGGTAATTTTTTTGATTGAGCATGTTCTCAAGTCCCTGTCCCAGAAAATTGGGGGAACAGTTGTTTGGTTGAATAAGTTTTGAAAAATTTTGAATTTTTTTAAGAAAATTTTTAAATCAAGTGTATTAATGATAAGATATTGATGTATCTTCTATACATTGGTGGGTTATATCTTTAAATCTTAATTAAAGATTTTGACGAATTTTTTTTTTTTATGGGGAATTGTATTGGAGTTATCCTTTGAGGATAACCCCCAATCAAACATGGCAAGGTTCGAGTCCCCACATCTGTACGCGCACGGTGAGGGGTCAAATGTGCTTGTAACCTAAGACCACGCCTCTTGACACGCCGTTTGGGGAGATCTTTATGGCCTATGTCAAATAAAAAAATAAATAAATAAATAAGTATATATATATATATATATATATATATATATATATATATATATATAAACATAAGATATTTTCTGATAATAATATTATGAAACATACAAAGAAATCACCATAGGTGTCTATAATGTCTATAATGTCATTAGTACTAAACATAAGTTTAAACCATATATATTTATAATGTCAAACATACTTGACACTTTGTAGAGAAGTTTGGCGTTTTTTTTTTTTGCTAATACTTTGTGGACTAATAGAAGGATATAAGCTTTAGAATGTTGGTTTAATCATATGATCTTAGAAAACACTCAATCTTTATTAGTGTGCCAAAGTCAATACAAACCAACTAAAGGTGCACATTCACTAGACCAAGTTGAAAGTGAAACTAAGCCTACATTATTATACTAAACTATGCAAAGTCAATTAAGTGAAAATATTATGTCTCTTAGACTTCAATAGAAAAATTAGATTAAGCTAAGAGCCATTGTTATGCATTAATGTAAGGGCTCCATGGATTCACAATCCAAGACTTGAGAATATACTTAGAACATGAGTCTTGACATTCTATTCTTGAGGGAGATAAAAAGGGCGTAAAGTAATATTAAATTATCATCCAAAAGCAGCATAACCATTGAACATGTCTTCTTGTGGTTATCATTATCAATTATCAAAACCACACACTTAGTCTTGAGAGTGTTAAACAAAATATAAATCCAACACTCATGCTATTAGTTTTTTCTTCTTTTTTTTTTGTCAAAAGATCACTTAAAAGTTGATGGGCTTGGAACCTCACTTTCTAATTCTCTTGTACCACATGTTATTATATTAGATTAATCTCTTATATTATCTTATTCTTCAAAAAAAAAAAAAAAAAATCCTCCACCTACTTAACTGATCATGAGTATGAGTAGAAGTCTCATTTCCTTGAGGGGATTGGAAGTTAGTGGAAGTTACATTTATGATGTTCTTTTCTACTGAAATTAGAGGACATCAAAATGGATGGAAATGAGTTTTTATATGCCAAACTCCACGATGCTCACTTCAATGATAAAAAAGGATGAAATGAGTTTAAGTAAAAAATCACGAGATTACTAAAGTGGGGGATGTGTCACTTCCCCAACTTTATGACAAATGAACAATTGAAATGGGGGGAGTAAATCAGCCCGTTTTGGTGACTTCCCCGCCAATTTTAGTAAAATGAATGACAAGGATTGAAGTGCGTTTGAAGTGTTCTTATGCGAAAATAAAAAAAAATAATTTTTTCCCTATATATGTTGAAATATGTGGCTTATATTTGCTAGAGCATAGTGGCAAATAAGTAGGATCTTTGAAGTGAGGAGGAGTGGAGCTTCATAAAATAGGGTTGATAGTCTTAGGGCAGCGCCCACTGATCTGATGCTTGAGAATGGAGGGTAATTTTATAATTTCAATACATCTAGGGTTTAGTATAAATACACATGATGTAATCTTAATTTTGATATAATGAAAATTTCGCCGCTTACTATCATGGATGTAGGCACATCGCTGAACCACGTAAATTCTTGATTTTTTGCTTGTTTGCTTCACTATTCACATAATCACAACAACCTTATTTTATAAAGTTATAATCTTAATATAATTCATATTTTTTTGAAGTGTTTTTTCCTGTGGAAAATGTTAATAATACAATTTCCAGGTATTTAAACTTCAAATAAATAAACAGTGGGTGGTTGGAGTAGAATGCTCTCCCACTCTGTGCATTATAATCATGGTAAAATAACCATAACTCCTAGAAAAAGGCATTCAAAAGAAACCACCACCACCACTGCCACAGTGCCACTCCAAAACTCTTTATAAATAGCAGTTCATACCCACTCTTTCTTTCAAGCCTCTCTGTTCCATTACTCCCTTCTCCCAAACCAAAAATGGGTGTGAGTTCCAACAAAGTAGAGAGCCTCCCAAACACCACTCCATACCTTGAATCAGATACTTCAATATCAATCCTAACAACACAGCCTCTAGAGATCCACAAGGTTTCCTTGCCACCAAATAAGACCACTTTCCAATCCATCAAGCAAAGGCTTGGTGAGGTCTTCTTCCCTGATGACCCTCTCCACCAGTTCAAAGACCAGTCTCCATTCAAGAAGCTCATCCTTGCACTCCAATACTTGTTTCCCATCTTTCTCTGGGGACCTGATTACACCCTCAAGCTTTTCAAGTCTGATGTTGTCTCAGGTCTCACCATTGCTAGCTTGGCCATACCTCAAGTAAGCAAACAAATTAAACAACAGTGTTTCAAGTCTGATGTTATGTTGTTCTTATAACTTCCTTTCTTCATTTGCAGGGAATCAGCTATGCAAAACTTGCAAACTTGCCTCCCATTATTGGTCTATGTGAGTCCCTCTTCTGTTGTATTATTATTATTATTACTAACTATGAGTTTCTTCAAATGGACTATGAACTCATATACTTGGGATAAATTCATGCATGCAGACTCAAGTTTTGTGCCACCATTGATATATGCTGTTCTTGGGAGTTCTAGAGACCTTGCTGTTGGACCAGTGTCAATAGCATCTTTGGTCATGGGGTCCATGTTAAGGGAGGTGGTGTCTCCAGACCAGGACACTGTACTCTACCTTCAGCTTGCTTTCACTGCCACCTTCTTTGCTGGTGTTTTCCAGGCTTCTCTGGGTCTTCTAAGGTGAAGGGTCTCTCCTTTATTCTCTACCCACTAAGCTCACTATCACTTTAAACATTCAATCAGCGTCACTGAGTTAATGATTCCTTCCAAGTTAATTCAAGTCTGGATGGTTCTTTGTATTGTTGTTTTAGGCTGGGGTTTGTGGTTGATTTCTTGTCAAAACCAACACTTATTGGATTCATGGGAGGAGCTGCCATTATTGTGTCACTTCAGCAGCTCAAAGGCTTGCTTGGTATCACTCACTTCACCACTAAGATGGGATTTGTGCCTGTCATGGAATCAGTATTTGGAGAAACATCAGAGGTAACAAAATTATTAAAGATTATGATTCTAATAATCTTAGATAATTAAATCAAAAACATGTTTTTAATTTTTTAATTTTTTTAATGTTTTGTGATTCTGTTATTTATGGCCATTTATTTCTGTTGCAGTGGGCATGGCAAACAATTCTAATGGGATTCTCTTTCTTGGTTTTGTTACTTCTTGCAAGGCATATTGTAAGTTCATCTTCATCTCTTCTTTAATTTAACTTTAATTAATTTTATGAAAGAAATGGTGATTTGAACTTGGAAAACTCTGTGCAATCAATTACTGTCATTCTTGCCACTAATTCCTCCCAACTCATTGATGTCAAACTTCACTGGACCTACAACCACACTAATTACTATTTACCTGTACAGTACGAATGATCTTCACCATCACTACAAGACTTGTAGATTATAAACAATGGTTCTGGTTAATTCAGGAAGTAGAAAATGAAATAAAGGGATGTAGATAATAAGATAACACCAACTCACTATGTTGTTTATATTAAAAATAGCGAGACTTGTTGGGAAGTGGAACTTCTCCTATTTATTGACAAACAATGGCATGTAGGGGAATTCAGTGATCTTCCAAGACTTTCTTTTACATTAAAGCTGCAATTCTATGAAACTCAGAGAATTTGGATATAATTTCATTTCGAATGAACGACATTAATGAAGTAAAAAATCTTCACCGGCTTATTTCCTTCAAAACAAATAGATCCTAAGTGAAATCAGCGTCATTGATCCTAAATTATGAGATTAAACAGTAATAGAACCATAAAGGATACTGAACAATAACAACAATTCTGTGAATTCTGGTTTAGTTTTGTGCTTAAACTAATGTTTGAATTACTTGTTATGGAATACAGAGCATGAGGAAGCCCAAGCTGTTCTGGATATCAGCAGCAGCTCCTCTAACTTCAGTGATCCTCTCCACAACCATTTCATTCATTTTCAAAGCTCAAAAACATGGCATCAAAACAGTACAGTCCTACTCCAACAAACTAGTATCTCTAGTTTTTAAGTTTATGCCATTCATTCTCACACAAAGTTTCTGAACAGATTGGGCATCTGGAGAAAGGACTGAACCCTCCTTCTGCCAATTTGCTCTACTTCAGTGGAAGTTACTTGAGTCTGGCTATCAAAACAGGAATTATAACTGGGATTTTGGCTCTCACTGTGAGAATATACATAACACTGCTCGAACACATGTTTTGATTTGTGAACTTTGGCTCAAATTTCTCGCCAAACTTTTACAGGAAGGCATAGCTGTTGGAAGGACCTTTGCTTCTCTGAAGAACTATCAGGTTGATGGAAACAAAGAGATGATGGCCATTGGGATCATGAACATGGCTGGCTCTTGCTCTTCATGCTATGTCACAACAGGTAACAAACAATAATACTGATAACTTCAGATTGAATTAAAAACACAAAAACTTTGATTCTGAGATTTTTCTGATATGAATTTGCAGGATCATTCTCAAGATCAGCAGTGAATTACAATGCTGGTGCACAGACTGCAGTCTCTAACATTGTGATGGCATCAGCAGTGATGTTCACAATGTTGTTTCTGATGCCACTGTTCTATTACACACCAAATGTTATCTTGTCAGCCATCATAATATCCGCGGTCATTGGGCTCATTGATTTCCAGACTGCACTCAAACTATGGAAGGTGGACAAACTTGATTTCTTAGCCTGCATGTGTGCCTTCTTTGGAGTTCTCTTCATCTCTGTCCAGATGGGTCTCTTGATTGCAGTAAGCCTTTTTCATAAACTCAGTCAGTTTCAGAAATGATTCAGAGCAAGTTTTTTAATGTTTTTTTGACTAATTTTTATACAAAAATTTCTCTTTAGGTGGGAATTTCTATGTTTAGAATTCTATTACAAGTGACAAGGCCAAACACCGTGATTTTGGGGAATATTCCAGGGACTCAAAGCTATAGAAATATGGGGCAGTATAGAGAGGCTAGGAGAGTTCCTTCTTTTCTCATTCTCAGCATTGAGTCTCCCATTTACTTCACCAATTGCATGTATCTTCAAGAAAGGTTGGTTTCTTTCCTAATTCTTGCCATTCACACCGATTACATTTGCTTTTAAAAACTAAATTTTGGGATTTAGAAAATAAAATTTCCTTATGAGTTCCCTCTATGAATTTCTGAAGGATCATGAGATGGGTAAGAGAAGAGGAAGAGAGGACCATCAGGTTGAAGGAATGCACACTGAAATGCATTGTTTTGGACATGGCTGGTAAGTAATCAATAACAACTCCATCAAAGAGTTAATTAACAAGTCCTCAACTGATCCCAAGTTTGTCGAATTCCCAGCTGTAACTGCAGTGGATACAAGTGGCATGGAAGCACTGTCAGAGCTGAAGAAGGCATTGGATAAAAGATCTCTTCAGGTGAGAAGATTAAACACCAATTTTCAGTTCTCATGCGAAGATTTTATCAGTAAATTGAAGTCGAAGTTTGCATGAATTTGTAGCTTGTGCTTGCAAACCCTGTGGGAGATGTGATAGAGAAGCTCAACAGATCTGAGAAAACCTGGGAACTCTTTGGATCAGATAGCATTTACATGAATGTTGAAGAAGCTGTTGCTGCAGTCTCTTCTCTTTTGAAATACCAGCCTTGAAAGAGGTGCTTATTTTGAGAGTTCTCAAGAGTTTCTAACCCTGGAAGTGAAAAGTTAACTACAAGGAAGAGTAGTTGTCTTTGTTTTTGTTTTTGTTTTTGTTCTGTGATGTGGTTGCTTTTTAAGACAATGGAGCAATAACAATTCTGTTATGTAGTAGATGCAGAGCTCTTCTAAGAAGAGGTTTGGAAGTCAATTATGGATATCATAAATTCAATGAGTTCTTTTTTATGCTAAATTGCAAATAACACATCAGAGCAATCTCAAACCATTCGCAAATGGAAATGGCCATTTCTATGGATTACATTCGACAAGAGAATTCATGTATGATACGTAACAAAAAAAAACGGAAAGAACAAAAAAAGATGAACGATGGCATATGTGCAACAAGAACAATGTTCGTGATCAAGATTCTATTGATCAGCATCTGATGTCGAGTCTCCCTTACGTCTCCTACCCCCGGTTTTCTTAACAGGAAATGGCACACCGGAAGGAACATTGTTTGTATTCTTTCTAGTTGAAGATACTTCAGTACTTTGACTATGCTCATTTGTAGAGTGTTTAGACTCTTTTCTGGCACTAATCTGTCTTCTTAGCCGCAAAATTTCACCTTTTGCCGCAGCCAAATCATCTTCAAGCATTTTAGACCTTTTCTCCAAATTCTCTCTTTCACTTCCAAGCCTTGTGATAAGGTTTTGTGCATCTTCAAGATTTTCGTGTGCTTCTTTGGTTATATCCTTTTGCTCGATGAGAGATTTGAATAGCATCTCTTTCTCAGTTTCAAGACTAGTGGTACGAGAATTAGTAGACTCTAGCTCCTTGGAGAGCAACAATGCACTCTTATTCATCTCATCAAGTGACTTGGTAGCCTCATCCAAATCCGATTCAAGAGCCCTCCGTGCTTCTGAATCTTTTAGCAATTGTTTCCCCAACACTTCAAGATCTCTATTTAAAGTAGCAACTAAATTCCTTTCTTCCTTCAATTCGTGTGCTGTTATTTCTGCTTTCTTATAAATCTCCAATAGCTCTTTCTTTAAGGTTTCCCGCTCTTTCATCACATCTTTCAGTTCATTGGATGCAGCATCAAGCTCATCCTTTGTTATCCTCAGGGCATCCTTGACAGAAAAAAGATTATTGGAAAGTTCATTTATAGCTGAATTTGCCTCTTCAAGATTAGCGTTTAGTGATTTCTTTGTCTCAGAAAACACATGCTGCATTTCCGAAACCTTGGAGTTGAGATCAGCATAGGATTTCTTCACCTCCTCAAGTTCCTTTGAGAGATTTGAAGCCACAAGATTTGAGGCTTCAGAAGCTCTTTGAGTGATCTGAAGCTCCTTTCTTAATTTCTCCCTGTCATTCACTTCTTTCTCCAGTTTAGCTTTAAGATCATTCCTTTCTGTTGTTAATGCATGGACCACAGACTGATGGTCTTTTATTTCCCTCAAAGCATGCGCCACCTTTTCTTGAAGCTGATGGAGTTGGTCGTCTTTCTTAGTCAACAGTTCTGAATCATGTGCCAATCTCTTCTCAGATGAGAGCTTTAAATCATTGAACTTGTCCATAAGGTCACGAAGTGTTCTTTCCGTCTTGTCTCGTTCCGCACTCAATGAATTTATTTTTCTAGTCAAGTCCTGAACATGAGATGTTTTTGCAGATAATTCTTCCCTAATCATCGAGATTTCTTCTTTTAATTGGTCAATAATGGAGCTTGCTTCAGAAAGATCTCCTTTTGTTTGGTCAATCATAGCGTTCAAAGTCTGGCATTCTGATTCCTTTGCGGCAAGTAGTAAGGTGAGCTTTTCAACACTCTTATCCTTTTCATTTATCTCTAAGCTCAGAAGGCTCACCTTATCATTTAATACATCAACCACATCCATCTTTTCTTTAAGTCTGGCTTCAAGTACCTTTCTATCTTCCCCAGCTTTTGTTATAACATGTTCAAGGTCATCCTTATGTGCTTTGAACATCTCAACCAGTTTTTTCTCTCTCTCTAGTTCTTGACTCAAAGTCGCTATTCTTTCATTACTTGGAGGCCAAGTGGTTTTAAACGTGAGGCTTCCTCCTGTTTTAAATTGTTGACTTGTCTTTTCCTTTCTTCCTGTTCACCCAGTAGCCTTGCATGAAAGACCTCTTTCAGCTTTGTCATAGCTACTTCCTGTTCATTCTGCTTAGTCTTCATCTGCATATCAAAACTATTACAAAATTATACTCCATCAATAAGACGTATCCTAAATGTTCAAGTTTAGTGACCAAAACTACAATTATATACAATAAAACTGCTCTGTACCTCCAAAAATTACACCAATAGTATAGGTGTGCATCTAAATTTTGTTGACAAGAAGCATTTGAGATAATAACCAACTACTGTACAGCTAGTGACGTATTAAATCATACACCACAATTACAATAAATAGAAATTTAAAATCATATGACCAATGTTTTTCCTATGGAAATTCAATAAAAATGGTCAATGCTTCCTTGATGAGTAGGGCGACAAAAATGTATGTGAGACATTTGTAATCTGAAAATTTCATCAATTTTAAGTTACATTTCAGTTACGGCATAAAATAATCACCAGGGGTCTTATTATGTGATAATGTCCATATCTGACAAACAACAGTCATAAGATTGGATTTCCTACTTTTTATAGACTTGAATATTTCAAAACAACAGTCATAAGAATGTTTTGAAATATTAAAGTCTGTAAGAGCATGTTAGCTCTCTATTCGAAGTTTGAAAATAATAAAAGAAAAGTCCAATAAAAGTTTGAAGATGCTTAACAGATTCTATGGTAGATTCCATGGCTGACTTCTCCTTTCGAGAGGTGGCATATAATGCACCGAGCACACCAGATCCAATTATTCCAAGCTCATTCAGGAAGGGCACTAATGGATTTCCAGGTGTTACTTCTTGATCAGCAAGCTGTAGATGATAGAGAAAAAATTTTAAATGTTCAGAATCACAGCAGGAAAACGGAAGAGCTATTACGAGTCTAATAAAGAATAAGAACATTGCCTTAGTTTGGGTTGGTTCTTGAGACAAAGTTACTATTTTCGATTCTTCAAGGACTTCTGCCTCTGGCTTTTTCAGAGTTTTAGGTGCATCTTGTGCATTTACTTGCTGCAGATACACATAAACTTGAGATTTTTTAAAGAAATATCAGACATGCAAAGCAACAGTGTGAGCTGGTAGATACTAAAGCTGAAAGGGAGGGCAGGAAAGATCCACCTTTGGTTCATTAGATTCTTTTGGTAAGATGTTTTGTTCAGCTTGTTGAACTGATTGATCCACTTGGGGAGAAGTCTCTTGCTCTGGTTGTTTGGGAATGTCGGCCTCTAACTTTACTGCATCTTGTTTATCTAGAGGAATTATAAGAAAGAACATTGTAATACTATTTTAAAAAAGAACATAGACTTCACAAAAGTTACATAAATCTTCAGCCAAGATCAGAACTAAAATTTTCCATGATAGATCTTCAACATAAGATGAATCCAAATTGTGAAATTCACACAGGCAGTTAAAGTTCTATACAACAGCCATGCAGAACTACCAATCTCCAAAAAGATGAACTCCTTAAAACAAGGCAGTAGTCAATTCTTTCGATTCAATAAGATGCCGAGTACCAAAGAGCATTCTCTTTCGGGTACCACAACCTCAGTTTCTTTTAAGTATATTTTTACAACTATATCATGCTCATCCCATGACACACTATCACATGGAATCAACAACATACTTCAATGGATGCAGAAAGAGTAGCCAATGGCACACACATACTTGCACAAACACAAATAACTTATTTTTCACTAGAACTTTTCCAATTTGAAAAGCAATAGTAATTCATTCAGCTTACTTTCTACATCTCCAGGTTTACGCCTGGACTCACTGAGAGTGCGAACACCACCACGCCTCAACATGCCCCTGCCTTTTTAAGCATTAAAAAAAATAGCAGCATGATCTCAAGAGGAAAGCATCACATTAGCAAGCAAATCAACACTAAACTAAATTCATTTGATAAATTCAAAATAAAAGCATGACATTGTATGATGAACAGTAGAGAGGACAAAAAGAGAACCCAAAACTGACCTTCCAGAGCTACAGCTTTGAGTTGCAAGAAGGGAAAGACAGAGATGCCAACAAAGAGAACAGCCCTCCTCCTCAACGAATCGCTATCACCCGTTGAGCTTTCACCATGAAGTGAAGCCATGGCCATTAGCTTATTCCTCTTCTTCGCCGCCTTCCTGTGAGAATACAGCAATGGACGAGAAGCAGGCCGCGATGGACAGCTCGAAGAAGAGTGGAAGGATCCGTGGATTGAGCACTTCATCAAGCTCGAACTACCGATGAAAATCCCCATTTTTTCTTCTTTTCAATCTTCTTTCAGGCAAATCATCGAACACTTGGAGGATCGGATTAGAAGCAGAGTGCTTCGTTACCTTTCGTTTTCGAGGGCCTATACTCGCTTCATATTGGAAGACACCCACGTATTTCCTTGAATTTACGTAAAATGCCACCAAATATTACCAATCCCGAGGCATTGATTCACCATCGGAGGGTCAATGCGTCGCTACAAATTGTCCGTCCATTTAACGAACATCCAACGGCCAGGATCATCCCTATTCCCAGATGAAAACCTAGCTCTTCCCTCCATATGAACTCTCCGCACTCTCTTCCCTTCTCTCTCCATTCCCCGCCACCGCCGCCCTTCGCCGGCGATGTCTCTCCGCCTATCTACCAGAACGGTAAAGCTTCTACCTAATGTCCGATCGTTTTCTCACGCCTCTGCGGCACTTCTCAACCCCGATCCCCCCGTCGGCGACCTCTCAGCCCCGCTCGAGTACCTCCCGGGATTCCCACAGCCGGACCCGAAGTACAACGAAACGATCCTCGCTATCCCGCGTGGAAAGTCGGGGAAGAACATTTCCGAGAAGGAGCGGAAGGTCGGGCGGGTGCCGAGCATCGTGTTCGAGCAGGAGAATGGGCAGGAAGGAGGCAACAAGCGCCTCATCTCCGTCCGGACCAATCAGATCCGCAAGCTCGTCAACCACCTCGGGAGGTCTTTCTTTCTCTCTCGGCTCTTCGAACTTGAGGTTCGATCGGAGTTCTCCGACGCCGGGGAGATCATCGAGAAGGTCCGGGTGTTTCCCCGTAAGGTATCAGAGTACGATCTTTTAGCACTTGATTTTATGGTTTCGAATGAATTGCAGTCTTGATACTTGATATTTGCTCCGTGGTTATATTGCTAGTATTGAAAGTTGTTAATGCTCTATAGTAGAATGCAATGTCTTTTTACAGTGGATTTCATTAGAGCTAAACCTTAAACATGAACTTTGTGTTTGTTTTGGTAGTGTTTTAGGTCTCTTATTCAAGGAATAGTGAGCTACATTTCTGATAATCGAAATGAGTCATGAAAATCAAATTAAAACTTAGACTTTGACATCGTTGCAAATTGAATTAAAAAAAAAATTGAAATGTTGCTCTTCAAATAATTGAGAATTGATTGTTGTAATAATTCTGCATTGTCGATCTGGTATATTTTGAATTGTGATTTTCTTCAGTACCATAACTTCTCTTTAAATTTGATGTTCAGTTTTGCTCTCTCATTTTTAAAGATATTGAACATATAGACACTTGTTGATGGCGGTGAGAAGAGTTAGCCGACATAACCACCGTGTGTAATTACTCCCATAGAACTTAATTCAAGTTATCTTTAACATGGGTAGTGAGCAATTTCACCAAATTTTACAATATCCTAATCTCTCATCTCATTTCTTCCAAATCAGCTATGACTTGTTTCTTTCCATAAAAGTCTATAACATTGCTCTTTGATAGTTTTTTGTTCATCTGCTTCTATGGTTGGTTGATTTGAAAAATTACAAGATAGATGGGATTTCTTTTATCCGATTCTAACAGCACTTTGAGAAAGATAACTGGTGAACTCCGGTTTTGATGAGGTTGTGAGGGTTCAGGAATATAGCTAGTCTTGCATTGGAAATGTTAAAAAGTTTCTTTTGCTTCCTGTTTATTGCTTAAAAATCAAACTCTGGAAAAGGAAAAGAGGTTCCAATTTCTTTATTTATTTACGAAGAATTTTTACCCCAATGCCAAATGCTTGGATCACCAAAACAATGGTCATTGGACAGATAGGTGCTGGCCGTTTAGGCATGCCATCCAAGATATGATTGAGAAAGGGAAAGTGAAAGTGAGTGCAAGACACTCAGGCAGTGACGGATCCCCTCTTTCGATTCTCCTTCAGATGATCTTCTAACCATCAATCCTGGCATAGAATATAAGTTCAATAATGGAAACTCAAATTATATGAAAAAAGAAATTGGGCTTTTCTTTGGGTGAACCAAGCACAAAGAAGACCTTATGCACCTCACTAATTCTTTCCATCTCGATGTTCTCTTATGCATGAACTTTGAAGCATTCTCAATATTAGTCGAATCATGGTGAAACTAGTGTTCCGCTCATTACTCCTCTAGTCTTGAACTGATATTGTCCCTTTACTTTCCTATACACAAAATTAGCCATTTCACCTTCAATCTCTTATGTATCATCTATTAAATATATGATTTGTTTTTCCTTTGTCAGTTGCATCTACATTCAGGCAGTGATGCAGTTCTTAATGTGACCTTCTTGAGAGCCCCGTCTTCCACCTCACTTAAGGTGGATGTTCCTCTTGTATTTAGAGGAGAAGATGTATGTCCTGGTCTAAAAAAAGGTATGCATATATAATGTCTTACTGATTCTGATATGTATGATTTTCAAAATGAATTTTTCATCAGGTGTTAAATAGCTGTGGTGATATTGCATGATTTTGCTACAAGCAATGACTGTACTACTGCAGGCCCATCATCAAACCAGATTTTATTTTTGCATCCTTGATTTATTGTAAGAAATATAAACAAGGCTACATCTCCTTCCATCACAAATGTGTTGTTATTATAGTAACAAGTGCACCTTCCTTTGGTTATGCTTCAAAACCAGTACCTGTGTAGTATGGACTCACCATTTAATACTTGGAAAATGTTTATCAAAACAATTAATCAAGGTTACCTTTCAACCTATCTGTTGTATATTTGTTTCTCACCTGTGGCCTGTGCGACCTTCTTCTCATGCATTAGTAAATTACATATTTCTGATGTTTGCTCATTTAAAGTTGTTAAGAGGTCTTATCTGTCTAGATAAGGACAAGCATTCCATCAACTCGGTTCTATCTTGTCATCGTTCACATTCACATTGAATCCTAGAAAGGCTTCTGGCTCATTTTCACAAGTTATAAGCTTTGAATTAAACCATCGTACTCTTAATTTTCAATACTTATCTGGTGGGTACAATGGGCTGCTTTAGTAAATGATTTGCATAAGACCATGTTGCACAAAATGTCCTGCATATTTCAATTTCACTATTCTCTCAATCAGAGAGCAAATTCCAGTATTGAGCTGGTGAACTACAAGATATACTGCCTATTTTAATTGAACTATCTAATTAAATATGAATTGTAGTTTACAATACCTCACTATCAAACCCTATTTCAGGTTTAACATGAATGTTGCTATTGTCATATGATTGCCACAATAAACCACCCATCTCCACACTGCCCCTTCAACTTTATCTATGTTATGTTTCTAAATGTTGAGTTGTTTCTCTTGGGTGATTTTCCATTAACTAACCCTACTGTGACACTAATCTTGCAGGGGCTTATCTTAATACAATAAAAAGGACAGTCAAGTATCTCTGTCCTGCTGACATTATTCCACCATATATTGATGTGGACTTGAGCGAACTGGATGTTGGTCAGAAGTTGTTAATGAAAGACCTCAACGTTCATCCCGCACTGCGCCTACTTCACTCCCCTGATCAGCCTATTTGCAATATTATTGGTTCACGCGGTGTAGAGCAGAAAAAGTCTAAATGAGTGTTCAGATTTGATATCCTCGGAACCACTAGCCACAATGATCGGCACGAACATTCCTCGTCCCAATCGATATTGTTGCATCTTTTATCTGGCAGAACAATTGTGAAAATCTTGGCAGTTTCAACTGTCCATGCCAATAAGAACGGCAAGCTGGTCATATTTCTTGTATTCCGAATCTCTGATCAATTGAGTACTGCTGGTGCCTGCTTTAACAGGTTTCATCTCTGATACATTTTGGCACTCTTCATTATATTTTTCTTCTTTTTTTTCTGATTAAGTTGTAGTTATGAACATATTTTTCTAGCATCCATATTGTTAGTAAAAGCTCAGTTCTATTAATTACTCTGTATCAACTCTTCAAGAAAATCCTCTTTTTTGTTCTCACAGTGAACAGTTTTGACTTTGTTGTACAGCACTTGATGTTCTCTGAGGTAACAATTATGGAAATATATGCCCCAAGCTATTAAAAATATTTACCATTATATAAGTATCACATATTCCTTCTGTGAAGTTATCTTAAATTTTGTTTTAAATTTAGTTAAAAAATGGTTATATTCTTTAAATTAAATTTGAATCAAGTAACTCAATATACAAACAAGAACCCTGAATCATTAAATAGCTTTACTCTCAGTCTTTTACTCTAATCTTTTTTTCACAATATCAAATAATAAAAAATAATATTAAAGATTTTATTTTTTAACAAAATTTTTAGAGTATGTTAGTAAATATATAATTTTTATAGGATATATATGTAATTATACACTTTGTTAGGTTATATTATATACTTATATAGTCAAATTTCCTAAATAATAATAATAATAATAATAATAATAATAATAATAATAATAATTTTTGTAACTGGATTATCAATATATTGGTCATATAATTCTCTTAATAAAATTAGGAAAACTTATATTAGATGATTTTTTTTTAAAAAATAGATAAATCATATTTATTTATTAATAAATTAAGCAGAAGAGGTACGTGAAGCACAAGAAAGAGGGTAATTGAGAGAAAGAGGGTAATTGAGAGAGGTAAAAAAACCGCACCACCACCCATACTCTGCCCAGTTAGAATACAACTCTACCCATACTTTTATCATGCATATTATATATAAAGAAAAAATTTTGATATTTAAAATTTTATTTATTTAAGTAGAAAAAATCATTAATTAAATAATTTGGTAAAAATGCAGTTTGATAATTTTATTAAAAATTGCTAATTTTTATTAATCTATTGATTATAATAATATTTAATTAAATAATTTGATTATAATGATTAATATAAAATCCTTTTTCATCGACATAGTGTCTATATCATTGGATCTTGCAAAAGCACAAGCGAAGGACTTTAGTCAGCAGAAGTTAAGTAGTATATATAACAAGTCTCCTTGATCATTTATAGATACTCCAAACATCCTCATTGCATTTTCCAATGAAATGAAAATTACTACTGAAATTGTATTGTACATCCAGAATAGACCTAAGAAGATATGATCCCAGGCAGATACTTGACATGTTCCTCCTCTTCCAGGCCCATCACAGGGGTAGTGAAGTGAGAAATTTTAATCTTCTTTTCTCTTCCGTAGGAATTTTCGTTTTATTTATCAAACTCCAAAAAATCAATTATTAAAATATAAATTCAAAATTATTTTTAAAATTTAAAATAATAATAATAATAATTTTTGTAACTGGATTATTAATATATTGGTCACTTTATAGTCCTAATAAAAATTAGAAAAACATATATTAGAAGCCACCATTATCCACCTAGTTAGAATAGAACTCTACACACACTTTTATAACTTATCCATCGTATTATTATATATAAACCGACTTCTTCTTCTAAGATGAATCATCACAGTGAAATATTTAATAAAATATCAATGATTGTAAGTATGCGACATTCTACAAATGTAACAAAATTATATAATTCAAAATTCATTATTTGATTTAATTTGATTAGTATGATCTTAACAGTACTTTAAATATTTATTTATTATTAATTATAAATAGATTTATTATATAACATGAGTTTAATTAATCAATTTATTAGTGGAAAATTGAAAAAAAATGTAATTTATACAAGAAATTATGAATGAATCTTTTACCTTAGTTTGGTTTTCTCCAATATCTTATGATTTTTTTTCTAACTTTTAAAACCTTTTTATTTTTATTTTCTTGGTATGTTGAATAAATATTTACAATCATATATTGCATATATTTTTAAAACCGATATTTTAATAAAAATATAAATAATCTAATTTTATGATAAATAAAACCAATGTGCTCTATATGGAAGAAGCCAGAAATTGTTCATACATTACAAAATGCATGATATGGTCACAATATTTCCATTTTTCTTCTTAAAGAAGAGTGTTAATATGATTTATTATTTTTATTAATCTTATTCAAAAAATTAGACTAACTATTTTTTATTTATTTATAAAAAGTAAATAAAATTTGGAAAATTTTCAGATGAACCTATAAAAATCTAAATTATATCTCTATTAGAATCATATTTAGATGCATACGCCCGATATGTAAACCATTTGTAATTGCTTGTATAAATTTTTATAAAACAGCTCATATATATATATATATATATATATATATATATATATATATATCTTTGAAAAAAATTGGATGGACGGCATTATTAATTGGATATCAAATGAGTACATAACTTTTTTTTTATTATTATTTATTATTATTATTTTTTAAATGGATAAACCACATTCATTAGATGTGTTAAAAAAAAAAAATAAGGTACATTGATCCTTAGGTGAATCAGGTGATCAAAATCCAAAAAAACAGAAACATGAGAAAATTATGGCCTTCCGGCAAGTTCATCCTCACCCTCCTCGTCTTCAAAATGAGTACATAACATGATATGCCGAGATGGCGTACATTTATATAATTTTTTATGATATGTATATATTATCCTTTTTTTGTTCTCACAGTGAACAGTTTTGACTTTGTTGTTCATCTCATGTTCTCTGAGTTAACAATACTGAAATTTAATGTCCAAGCTATTGAAAATATTTACCATTAATAAGTATCACATATTCCTCTGTGAAGTTGTCTTAAATTTTGTTTTAAATTTAGTTAAAAAATAATGGTTATATTCTTTAAATCAAATTTGAATCAAGTAACTCAATTGCAGAAACATAAGTGAAATTTCAGTAACCATTTACAAATACCTTCACAGGCATGCAATCAATTTTAATTGCAGGATATACCAACAAGAACCCCTGAATCATTAAAGAGCTTTACTGTCACTCTTCTACTCTATTTTATTTGTCGGATTATGAAATAATAATAAATAATATTTATAATATATTTATTTTCTAACCTAAATTTTTGAGGTATGTAATTAAATATATAATTTTTATAGGATATATATGTAATTATACACTTTAGTTATGTTATCTAGTCAAGTCTCCCCCCAAATAATAATAATAATAATAATAATAATAATAATAATAATAATTCTTGTAACTCAAATGATCAAGTTGTTCGTGAACAGCTTGAGATTGTCTCAATAAAAGCTCAAGCTTAACTCAAAATTTCAAATGTTGAGTTGAGCTCAAATTTCAATTTCAAGTTCAAAATTAATTTCAGGGCGAGTCAAATTTGGCTCAAAAGCTCAAAATTTAATCTTAATATATTATTATATAATCTAAATATTAATAAATATTAACTTATAAATAAATTTTTAATTTCGAGTTAAATCGAGCCGAACTCAAACTCTTATTTTTAAACTAAATCAAGTTGAACTCGAACCATTGAAATTAAAATCGAACCTGAGTTAAAGCAAACTTATTTGAGTTAATTTCAAACTCAAGCTTTCAAGCTGTGTTTGAATTGGGTCAGTCCAATCAAGCTCAACCCGGTTATAGTCCTAGTCACATTATAGTCTCAATCCAAATAAAATTAGGAAATCATATATCAGGAGATACTATTCTCCACCCAATTAGAATACAACTCTACGCATACTTTTATCAAGGTCTAATACTCAATTAAGTCCCTCTATTATATCAAACCGGCCCTTTTAGTCCCTCAATTATAAATTGAGCTTTTTTGGTCCCTATATTTTCACGATTGAGAAATGTCAGTCTCTCTCACAAATTTTTTTGGTCCTTGTACATATGCCTTTCATGCCTTTTAGGTCCCTATACATAAGCCTTTAGGGGACTGGATTTTTACAATCGTAAAAGTAGAGGGACTAAAAAAACTCAATTTATAATGGAATGACTAAAAGGACTGGTTCGGTATAATACAGGGATTAAATTTGTGTATTAGACCTTTTATCAAATTTAGTCAAATTTCCTCACAATAATAATAATAATAATAATAATAATTTTTGTAACTAGATTATTAATATATTGATGACATTATAGTCCTAATAAAATTAGAAAAACATATATTAGAAGCTACTATTATCTTAGATAGAATAGAACTCTACACTACACACTTTTATCAACTTATATATAAACTGACTTTTATCACCACTCACACACTCTCTCTCGTTAGTTCAGAACGAGCGGTGGATATGGAAGAGCTCTGGATCCCCCCGGGTTTTACCTTCACTCCGGATGATCCAACGGTCATTGATTACTTGAAGAAAAAAGTTGACGGTGTTTCTAATCCCCATGCCGACCTAATTTTGGAGGAGAATATTTATGCAATCCCACCATGGGATCTCAGAAGTAAGAATAGCTTTCACTTTTTTTTTTTGCTTTTTTCCTCTTGATTTGTTTATAATATTATTATTATACTAAATCAGTTTTTTTAGTTTCTTCATTATAAATTAAGTTTTTTATGCTTTTATATTTTAAATGATTGAAAAATATCAATCTACTTTCTACATGTTTTTTATTTATGTATATATATATCTTTTCCGAGTTTTTTAGTTTTTATCACGTATCTTTTAGAGTGAATTTTTCACGATGCATTGAAAGTAAGTGATTAAAAAGCACAATTTATAATTGAGGGCTAAAAAGCTGATTGACTCTAATAAAGGGTAAATTGAATATTATATCATACTTTTTTAAAATATATATATATATAATTTTATATCCTTGTATATATGCAGAGGATGTGAAATATCCTTTGCGTGGAGATTGTGCGATCTTTTACTATGCTTTGGCGGAACGGAAGGGCGGCAAGAGCCAAAGGCTGCAGCGCACGGTTGGTGATGCTGGGCATTGGCACATGACTGGAAAGCGCATGGATATCGTCCACGGCGGCAGCGTTATAGGGTACAAGACGGCCTTGAAGTTCCATCTCACCGGCTCTGGGAAGGGCGTGCCTTCCGACTGGCTCATGACTGAGTTTAGGCTCAACTATGAGCCTAATGAATGCCAGGTGAGAACAACATTAATAACAACTAAAATATTTTTAGATATAAAGTCTTCTTCATTTTACTCCTTTTTAAAAAAAAAAAAAATCCTTATAGCTATTAGCTACGAATATTTTTTAATAGACCAACTAGAGAGGTGTACCTGGGCTGGCACACACCGACCGCAGAATAGGTCGTGCCTACCCTGGTCAGTCTAGACACAAGCTCATGTTAGCCAATCCACGCTTGACAAATTATGGCTGCCATACAATGATCACCAGAGTAGAGTTAGGTTTTTTTTATTATAAATCTTTAAAATAACTTTTATATCAATTATAAAATTGTTGTATTTGAATGTCATGAATTTTTGAAATTTTTTTGGGGAAATTTTATGGTTTTTATTTTTTGGGATTTTTAAGAATTTTTTGGATTTTTGAGAATTTTTGGCTTATTGGATTTCAGAGATTTTTTTTTGACAGTTTTGTGGATCTTCTTATCTTCTAGTATTTTTTTTTAGGTTTTCTATGATTTTTTTTTTCAGATTTTTTGATTTTTTATTTTTTAAAAATAGATATTTTAAGTTTTTAATTTTATTTAATTTAGTAGGTCGGTTGGGTATGCCATGTGAGTAGTGATCCATTGGACTCGGTTCCACTCGATCATTAGTGGAACCGAGCCCACTTTGAATCACCACCATAAAATACGCCTCGGGATGTGTGCCGCAACATATGTGGCACACATCCCGAAGCAACATATGTGGTGGTGATTCAAAGTGGGCGCGGGTGCACGGATAATCCAGTGGTACCGAGACCACGGGATCATCATTAAATCTCTTGATGTTAGCTAGCCCCTTAAAGTAGGCCCGGGTTGTAAGCATTGTGCATGCGCATGTCATGTCGGTGACTTGTTCAACACCCTAAGCATCAACCAAAATACGACAAAGTGACTCTCCCATCCCGACCTCTTACTCGTAGAATTTTGACAAACAAAATATTAAAACCTACTCACAGTTTATAACATGTTTATTTATTTAATTATTTAATTTTTAGTATACAAAACAAAAGAAAAAGTTGTAGCTTTAGAGATCATTTAGGGAGATCAAAGAAATTATTCTTAGAGTTTTCAGGATATATTTATAAATCTATAATAATTTTTTTACTATTACCATTCACTGTATTTAGTAGAAAAAATTAAACTAATTATAAAGTATTACCTACAAACTCATTTTTAGTCATTTCTTGTGTAATTTAATGTACACTTTTGACTCACATGTTCCTCCTTCTTCTTCTTCTTCTTCTTCTTCTAACCAATTTATAACCCATGATATTTATTGATGTTCAGAATGAAAAAGAGCTGGTGATATGCAAAATTTATAAAACAATTAGAGGAAGATCGTGGGAGCAAGAGTAAAGTACCGCGACTTCGGCTTTCATTATGGGAGAGATTAAAATTCAAGAGGATGTTACAAAACCATATCACAGAGATCATTTCTTTTAAAAAAAATATATATATTTGTATTTTTAAATAAGTGTATTATTGTATTAATAAATTGTTTTCATTAATGTATAAATAAAAATATTGTGTTGATATATTATTATATTTATATGATAAACAAATAAAAAAATACAAGTGTTATGTATATAATCAGAAATGAGACTTACATTGGAAACTTTACGAAAGTAAATACCGATAGCCAGTAATGCAAGTATACAGATCAACAACACTACCATCCACGTCATGACAAAGATGACTAAGATGATTTCAAAAAATCTAGTCAAAAATTTAATGTCGGGGCTATATGTTATTACTTTTATCACGTGCCCTAAGCATGCCTAACAACCATTACTCTTCTTCACCATTTGGGAGGTGTCACTCGCTTAGGGATTGTGATGGCTCCTATCTAGTGATGGTTAGGTTCCATTTGATGAGGATTCTCATTTCAACAGCCTGATTTAATTGTGGTTTTGCATTAAATCAAAATAATATAAAAAATTAATATTTTGAACATAAATATGTTATTTATCTTGGAAATATATGCACCATGAATCTTAAAATTAATGATCTATAAAAATTGAATCATTTAGATTCAAAATTAAAAATATTGTTCAATAGAGATCTTTGATCGTTGCTCCATATAAAATAAAATAATAAAGTTTCAATTAATATGGTGTATTATATGGCATGTCTCCCAACAACAATGTTTCATCTCGTGTCATATTAACAATAAAAAAAAATTAAATGAATGATACATGGTCTATTGACTCTATTCTATGATGCAACACTATAGATAAATTATTTATAGATCACTGATATTATTTGGCACTGTTTTACACGAAATCTGCATTAGAAATATTATTACAACAAAGCCTGCACATCATCCAAGAGCCTCAAAGCAAAAGAAAGCGATTAATCATGGACTAATAATTAAAAAACTAATGTTTATATGCAATATAATATACTATTCAAAATTTTATTTTATATATTAAACAATTTCATGAACCTCCTCTAATCAATGCCCTTAGTTCCACTAAAATCACCCTTTTTTTTATAGTTTAGAAACGAAATTTAGAATGCACTTGCTTTATATCTTAATTCTCTTTTAATTTAACACAAGTTAATTGATTTCATTGTTTTTGAAATACGGCAATTCTGCTCTAATTCCTAGGTATGGGGATTGTATAACATGAACTAAATCCACATTCAATCTAATTCTCCTTCCGTTCCATCCTTCAAAACCATAATATATATATAGGCAAAACTACTCCAAGTTGACTAGGGGGCCATCCGGCTTGGACCCGGGCAGAGGAACCGGTTTAAGGTGCCCCGACATACCTTCCTCAAACCCGCATAAGAGTCCCCCATCTACCCTTTTCAAAACATATACGAGCGATTCCCTTTCGAGGAAAAATTGTGCACAACCTCCAGAACTCGGTCCAGATGGTCTCGCTCGGAAGTCACCACTTATATATGTGCAACATATATATGTGCACTATTATATATATGTGCATTACATCTTCTTTAATTAGTCGATGTGGAACTAAATCTGTTACAGACTCATGACATGTTATGATGGCTAAGTCCATACATGCTTGTATGTATGACATTTGATGAAGGGTGATGTGTTCCTCTTTGTTATCCATATCAAGAACCGCAAACCTACTACTACTACCACAACAGACCAAGGGCATCAATTGGTCACACATGAATTCATAGTCTCACAATTATACCATTAAAAACCACAACCTCAACCCACTCCCCACCCTATTTTCTACTACCCAATAATTAGGAAACCTAAAACTTATAAATATAACAGTTAATAGACATAGATAAAATCTTCTCTCATATCTATATTTTTGACTAGTTCCCATCACTTACTAATTTCTCATATCTTTTGATTGGACAAAAGACTAAGATTGCTATCTATAGTGTTCACTTGTTGGTTCCCAACCAACTCTTTAATCAAGTTAGTCCCACACTACATATATATATATATATATATATATATATATATATACACACACACATCTAATTGTTCTTAAATTGAATTTTTCAAAAAAAAATAAAAATAAAAAACCATCCACAAATCTTAAAAACTAGCCTTTAACAGGAGGGTGCCCACCACATATTTGTGGGACCCATTACCTTGTGACCAGTCGGCACTATTTATTGCTTAGCATATATAATGGGTAGAACTCACTTTTAAAGGCGACTATTGAAGGCTGGTGTCCACCATATATATGTATATTATATTTTTTAAATTGAGTGATGTGGGACTAAATTTATTATAAACTTCATAGCATGTCATGATGGGTTAATCCATGCATGTATGCATGTATGGCATTTGATGATGGGGATGTGATCCGGGTGATGCGATTCTGCGCTCCGGTATCGTGATTAAATCACTTAGGTGGCGTTTGTTTATTTTGGTTTTGCGATTACTGATGTAAGCGAGATTCTGATGTAATTCTGAAACCGGCGTTGTTTGGATGTAAGCGAAGCTTCGGTGTAGCTTGAAAATCATCCGTGAGTGGGTGTATTTGGTGCTTACATCCAACGAATTAGTTTGTAAGACCAAGAATCGTCGCAGAGTTCACGTCACATCTTTATGCGTGTGACCTTCTGATGTAAAAAAATACATAATGTTATAATCATAATAATCATAATAATCACAATCATATTATTATTATCATTATTATTATTGTTTTTTTTATTATTATTATTATTATTATTATTATTATTATTATTATTATTATTATTATTATTATTATTATTGTTTTATTATTATTATTATTATTATTATTATTATTATTATTATTATTATTATTATTATTATTATTATTATTATTATTATTATTATTATTGTTTTATTGTTATTATTATTCTTATTATTGTTGTTATTATTATTATTATTATTATTATTATTATTATTATTATTATTATATTATTATTATTATTGTTGTTGTTGTTGTTGTTGTTATTATTATTATTATTGTTATTATTATTATTATTATTATTATTATTGTTATTGTTATTATTATTATTATTATTATTATTATTATTATTGTTATTATTATTATTATTTTTATTTTATTTTTATTTTTATATATTTATTTATTTATTTATTATTATTGTGTATTATTATTATTATTATTATTATTATTATTATTATTATTGTTTTATTATTATTATTATTATTATTATTATTATTATTATTATTATTGTTATTATAATAATAATAATAATAATTATATATTATTATTATTATTATTATTATTGTTGTTGTTATTTATTTGTTGTTTTATTATTGTGTGTTGTGTTTATTATTATTATTATTATTATTATTATTAAGCTTGGTAAAGCGTGTTTTAATTAGAGGATTCTGAATCCATATTTAAAGCACTTGAGAATTCTGTCTAGGGTATTTTGGTTTAATCTAAGCCAGCGTAGTATTTAGCTGCATTGTATTTGAAATCGTGTATTTGATTCTGATGTAGCTGTAAATCGCTGGTATTTGGAGTTCATCTATACGACAACCTTGCAATTAATTACGTTCTTAATGCTCGCCACCTCGATCTCCCTTCTCCTTGCGAAAGAGACAGTCTTGTTGCACTAGTTGATAGTATTTACAGGATTGCCACGGTGGGTGAACTCTGCAGTGAGGTTTTGATTGGCTCTTGTTTCGTGACTCTGCTACCTGGCGCGTCCCTCGTTGGGTGCACATGCGCGAGGCCCCGTGCGACAGACACGTGGCGATCTCCCAGACGCGCCGGCACGTTGTGCGGTCAACCTGGTCGTTGGGCTCAGACCAGTCGGTTGGAGTGTAGGGGCCCACATGGGCCCACCTTGCCCAACAAGCCCAGGTGGACCCTCTCTAATTACGTGGGTTGGGTGCTGGCTTGCAGAATGCCCTGCTGTCATTTAGAAGGCTCTCTTGCTTTTGCTTGGGTTGGAGCTTGTTCTTTTGCTTAGGTGGCACTCAGGTGGGACCCACATGGTGATTAGATCTTGTGATTAGGGTTTTTGAAACAAGGGGATAAAGCATTATATTCGAGGACGTGGCGCGGGATAAGGTATCCGCGGGTTTCAGCCGAAGGCCTGAACATTGCCATCATGGAACTCATATAAAGATTTAACGGAGAAACATTGCCATCCCTAAATTTAACTCTCTTATTTTTAACAAGCAGCACGCCCCAATTACAGCCATTGGATATGGATTGATGATAAACCAGATGAACGGTTGGGAGTATTGGGGCCAATTCGAATAGCATTCTCCCTCCACGTTTGAACGCAGCTTGCCACTATAAAACGGGATGGTCACCGACCCTATCACGCTTCACCGGTTCTCGTTCTTTTTCTCTTCTACTTCGAGCTCGCTGATTAGATGGAGTCGAAGGCGATCCTCGACGTCTCAGCTCCTTCCGAAACCCTAGCGACCTCCGAGGTTGATCCCCAGCTCTCAGCTCTCCTCTATGGTATGATTCCCAGATCGATCTCTCATCAGGATCCAAGAAAACCCTTGTTTCTTTTCGTTTCTGGGAACTCTTTGGGTTGCTGTTTGATTTCGAAGAAATCTTAGAATCGGACTACTGTTTGAATAAAATAGCTACATTTTGAAGGTTGGGGATCCGAGGATATACTGCTAATCTCTGTGGGTTGCTTCAAGATTTTATATAGTGTGCTTGTTCTTAGATCAGAGAAATGTCAATGCGTGTGGATTTGAATTGGTTTCTCGAATGTTTCCCCGTGAATTCTCATGTTGGTATTAGGGTTTTGTAGTGATTTTCGATATTTGAGTTCTTTTTCATGTTATTCATATCATTCTTGATGGTTCTTGATTAGGTTTTCATGTGTAGATATAGTGATGTATTTCATGTTTTGGTCTTGATCGGGTACATATATGGAGATTTTAATGCGACTCACTTGTTTGCTATCTGTAGATTGTTTTCTTGGAACTCTATATTTGCTGCTTTATTTTTTAATGTATATTGTTATTATGGAGAGGTTCCAGGATCTAAGGATGCCCTATGGTGGAAGATCTCATTTTGGTAGGAATATGGGTAAATTATCAAAGTCCTTCTGATCTTTTCAGGAATACCTGATTTTTTACACTTTTACCATGCTATCCCTGAAAGCCCCTCCCCAAATTTTAGCCATTCTGCCCCAATCCAGTCCGGCCTCTGGTGATCTCTTGGTCCTAAGAAAATGTAATTGGTTTAACCTTGTATTTGGTTCAGTCAAGCTTTGCCACGGTTTCAGTTTGGGTTTAAGAGTTGGGATGCTAAAACTTGATAAAAAGAAATAGGGGAGGTTAAGAAAAACCAGAGGCACTTTTGGGTAAAACTAGAAAATCTTGAGGACTTTAGGTTATTATGCCTGGAATCCCATTGCTTTAATTTCAGCATGTCTCTACTTCCTATTTTTTTGAAGTTTCTTGTTAAGATTCATCAAGATTAGCTAAATTTGGTTTCTTTTTCTTTGATTGATCAAAGGGAGTAATTTGGTATGTGATGTTCAGAATTAATTTTTTCAAATGATTTCTGTAATGGCTTCTCATGTTGCTGTTAAGTTTTTCCTGAACTTCTCACTGTTAGAACTTTCTTGCTTGTTACTTACATAGTTTTCTTCTTCCTTACATATTATTGATATTTGGGTGGGTTTATAGAATTATTCCACTCGATTTTACTTGATGTTACTTGCAATTGACCCATAAGATTGTGTCATTATTATTACAGGTTTAGGCTTTCAATAAGCAACCAAAATCATTTAATTGGCTTTCTTAGAATTTCTTTTATCTATGCTTTTCTCAATAGTTTATTCTTTAATATTTTTCACAGACATGTCACTGTAGCAGGTTGAGATAGCTGGCAATGCATAAGCATGGTTAAGATGAAAAGCCCAGGTAAGACTTTTAATTTACCAGAGGATTTTTCTTAAGAGTTCTTCTGATGAACTGCAAAAATTAATGTCATTGTTATTTATTTTAAGAGTTCCTATGGCTAGATTGTTGAAGAAAAATGTTTGATTATCTATCTCTTGCTGCTGGCGATGCGTTGTTTTCTATTTTTTTCACTTTCCTTTTTTTCTTACCTAAACGGATTGTTTGTCATATTTTCTTTACTCTACCTGCTTCTTGTCATTTCATTCTTATTGGATATCTCTCTTTTCTCTCTAAATTGGTTGTTTGTCTAGGTTTTCTTTTACGTGTATAGCACTCTTAGAAAATTTTTAATTTACTTAGAATCTCACGATATCTTGACTTTAGAGTACTGTTTCCTTATATTTTTGTAAAATCAATACATTGGCAGAATGTTAAGGCTTAGTTTGTCACTTATTTTCCATTTTTCATTCTCTAAATCAAACACCATGCACGAATACAATTGAGAGTGGTAAAAGCTTGCTGGTGAGATAATGGAAGAGATGGAGAAATGCAAGGGAGTATGTCAATGTTAAAATAAAATCCTGGAGGAAGAGAAAATTGACGTTTCCAGAGAAAGCAATGCAAGTAGCTGTGATAGAGAGTTTTACTCAATGGCAGCGAGAATATTTGACAATTCACCTACCCAGTCATTTTACTGGGATGTGCACGGTAGAACTCTAAAGCTTTCATGATCACTTAGCATCTATCTTTCCATTAATAAACTCTCCTAGCTATCAGAAAATGTAGAGGCCCTAATTTTTTGCTTTTGCACATCAACACATATAAGGATTTGTCTGTCAAATTTACTTTCAAATTGAATCTCATAACAATTGTGGTTCATTAAAGCAAGCAATATGCTCTTATATGAAGAAATCATTAGTCATTATCAAAAATAAAAAAAATCATTAATTTTTTTCCAGTTGGGAATTATTCTGAGGAGATGATAAAGAAGTATGGGTGAAAAGCTTCTTGGGAAATCATAAACTCTCTCTTGTCACCAGTTTTAGATATCCTCAGAGGAACTTTGGAAGATTAGGAATCAGTCCCATTTTACTGTCACATAAGTGAAAGCTAATATAAGTGTTGTGTATATGCCCAAATGACTAGAGTAATGACATTGCACCTTTTGCCAAAGCCTCTACTATCTTCCCTTCATGCTTGGTATCTGTATGTATGTTCCATAAATGTATATAGAACTTGCTCTGTTGATTAAATTGTTTGCTTTGATAAAGCTGCATTTTCCCTGAGGATGTAGTAAAATAGAAATTGGGAGAAGTATATTTGATTTGGATGCCTTAACTTTTCTCCAACTTCAAATTTTTCCTGTTTACCAGATCTGTGTATGTATGTATTAGGGCTTTTCAAGCCTTCATGCATCATTTTGGAGCTTGCCATAATTTTGAATTACTAAAAATAGAAGCTTCATCCTTCATGTATTACTTTCCCCTTAACATGTTATTTTCAATTTGTTACTTGGGGCATGTTTTGATATAGAGGAAGCAAATTAAGATATAGTGCAAGTGCACTTACATATAAGATTATTTGGATGTATCTCCATTTTGTATACCACAACTTGTTTGGGATGACTCAGAATGAATTTACATCATTATTATTATGTATTATTTATTTATTTATTTATTTTTTGCATGATATAAGTGCCATGTACAACTAGAAAAACCAACATTTGGTATCGCATGTCAATTGAAGGTGAGGTTAGTCTTTTCAATTTATTTAGTATTTAATCATATATATTTACAGGAAATTGGTATGTATACCTCTATACATGTGTATATTTACATATATATATTCATAAAAAAATCATATCACACATTGTACCTCTCTTGGGTATTTTTTATAAATTATAAATAAATGAATGTGGTTTATCCAATTTTATCAAAAAAAAAAATCATATGACATTGAGACTAGACTGAAAATGTAAAGGTTAAAATAATAATATATTTTTTTTCACAATATATTTGACAAGAGGGTTTATTACAAATATTGGTATTTTTTATGTGATATAAATGAAAATATAAATATGTGTGTATGCCCTAAAATTTATATTTTTTATTAAATTGGGTGTAAATAAAAGTCTCACACTTAGTAAAACAACTTATGGTCAATTTAATTTATAAGCTGTTTTGTTGCATTATTACACCCTTTAATTACAAAATCAAATTACATAAAAATAGAGTATTTTACACCTTACCAAATGTTATTAAAAAGAAAAAGGCAGTTACACATAAGTGTTGCAATACTGCCAATACATCCAAAACAGTTTAACATATTCATGTTTGTAATGGAGACAAATGTTTCTATTTCAGTTGCTAGTGTTCATTTTACAGAGAAATGGTTGTTTCTTCATATCTTCGGCAATGAATTAATAATTTGAAACTCAGATATTGCTATATTAATGCAGCATCGCCTGTTTTTCCTCTCTTTTTTGCCACTTCTTATTGTTTATTTA